>CM060964.1:182370347-182442847 GCA_030765045.1 Tenodera sinensis
ACCTCCATCGAGATAAGACATGGAATTGACGGAAAACAGGGTTACTCTTACACAAAGCACAAATGGCTTCCATCGTTGAGAAGGAAAACCGGTCCCGCACATGCAGGGAGTCAGCGTTTTCTGTGGAAAAACTACTCTCCCAATTTTAAGTTCTATCCTCATTCCTATTTATTTTAGGGTCATTCTGGTCTGAGATGGATTGTAACTCCGAGGTTCAATGGCGATCTATTCTTAAACCACCCTTTAAGTAGCACTTTGCTGGAAGAGATTAGTGGTTTCCTCCACTTCGTCTCTGCAGTAAAACGTGCGCGGACTAGCAATAACATTATTTATTCAAAGTGACTGGCGGCCAAATCGATCAAACTTGGTCTCCATGTATGGACTAGGTGCAGTTTGAAAAATAGCTCTCCACAATGATTACAGATATCAATGTGCACTTGAACTCCTAAGCATTTACAAATCATTTTTCCGATCTCCTTTGACGTGTCGGAGAGGTTTCTGAATTTAACCCGTTTGCCTTTTCGTTATAACAGATCATTCAATCATATTTGCTGTACACTACATCCGAAATGCATTCGGACTTCCAGCGACTGTCTGGAAATCTTATTACAAGTTTTGTAGTTGAACATACTGAAATGAAGCATTAAATATAACCCCCATAGTCAAAAGAAGTCCCAAGCATTATAAAATGTTGGAACCCTAAAAATCTGGCAGGGCTGAAAGGCGACTACATCTTATTTTCTCTCTAATGTGTCTTTGATCCCTCCTAATGCTGAAAAAGCATACTCTGACCATTTTAACAAAAAGTGGAAAATTATTTGTAGGAAACAGCCGCTAGGCGTACATCAACAGGTTAACATGACACTGTGTCTATCAAAACACATGTCTACAAGATAGTCCCACGGTTTTCCTTTCCCTGCAAAATCGTTATGAGCAAAGCCTAGATGTTTTGTGATACGTTAATAAGGTTAGTGCTGAGGAAAGCACAGACTGCAGTGTAAATACCGATCTACGAGAGTGTTCAGATGTCAATGATGGGGTGCGAGTTCACTGCGAGCTGATCACTCCACCTGATGTAATGTCCACAGTAAAGGGCATTCAAACGAGTGACAGACGAGTGACAGAAACTAATTGATTGAACCTCAACTCCTCTATGAGCTTACATCATCATCGGGAAACGTTGGCATAAGCTGAACAACAAATTGTAACGAAAATTACACAAAATCTAAATTCAATGAATCAATAATTTGAACTTATGAAGAAGATAACGGCGTTTGTAATAAATAATTGAACAAAACCTGTAGTTAAAGGGGTGATAAATATCACTTACAAATCTTCATCGTACATATTATCACCATTACAATTCAGAAACATTTGACACCGCGCGAGCACCTTAAATATGGCCACATCAGTCAAATTCACTGAATCCATCCTTCTCCCATACTCATTGAGAACTTATCCACACAAATCAAGTAAAATGTTTCACCATAATTTTCATCATCGCCATTTTGATGGCAGTTACTTCGTAACTTAATTTGTTTCATTTTTATGATTTCTCAAAAATTTGGTTTTTGGTTTTCGTTTTGTTTTGGTCTTTAGATTCTTGGCTTTGGCTTCTTTCACTCGGGTGTTTGTCAGAACGGTTGTCATTCACTTCTTTGAAGCATTTCTCATGTCCTTCCTGGCTTGGGTGTTAAGCAATGGTCGAATATCTTCAGGTGTGATAGGTTGTTGTTGTTTGGGGTTTATGGACGTACTATCACACTCCGGGCAGGAGTAATTGATGTCTGCGTCGAATCGAAATAAAGTAGAACTGAGAGAAACGATGCATCACTAAAGGAGGAACGGAGCACAGTTCACAGTTTCATTTTGCACTTAACGAGATGGCGAAGTAGGTGTGATAGGTTCATTTCATGAACGTTGCTGTTGGAGAACCGGGAGGACCAAGATTTTCGATGATGATAGATAAGAGTTTTGGATGTCTTAAGCAGATAGTTGAAAATACCAGAAACTTTGGGTGGAGTTTATATGATGTTTTCAACTACGGGAGATGCTTATAAACATGGCCCTCGTGCTTTGGAAAGGCCAGGCCTGTCAATGAGAACTAATGGGCTTGGAGTATCAATGGCTATCTTCCGGAATTAAAATTTTCTACTGTGAGCATATGTTGTTGTAGTGTTTGTTGTTGTAGTGTTTAACGCCCGCTTTTACTACTACGGCATCGCAGGCGGTGACACTGATGATACATGAACATGGAGCACCGGTGGAATGAGATGGCGGGGGAAACCGGAGTACCCGGAGAAAACCCGCCCTGACGCCGCTTCGTCCACTACGAATACCACATGCGGGTCCCTGGGATCGAACCCGGGCCGCCTAGGTGGTAGGCGAGCGCGCTAACCGCTCGGCCACGGCGCCGCCGTGAGCATATGTGCATACGGACACACAACATTAAGTAAAGCTTTTGTTAGAAAATGTTAGCAATATTAACACAATGTTGGCACAATGAGTCAACGTATGCTGTAACAATTTGCCAAGTTACCCCAATGTGTGTTATTGAAAAAATAGTTCGTTTTTATGCTTTAAAACACAAGTATAAATCTTAAACTGCTCAGACGTGTATATAAAAATATTCACAGAAACCACAAAAGCAACTATTTCATAAGTTGTAAACTTATTTACTTCCAGATAATCTGAGAATACAAAGGCATTCTGTAGGAAGAAGACAGCTCCAAATGCATAAAAACTTCCAAAAAAGGCTTACTTCAGATGATAAACCTCCTAAGTGTCCTTGTACAAACACGCAAAATTGCAAACTGTACCATTGGTTCCTTGGATGTCTCAGTGACTAAATGACAACTTGCGCAGGGTGACTTAGCACCTCGACCAAAAGGCGATCATTTGTGCCTATGCTCCTGACGGGGCGCCCCCCAGGAAGATGGATGAGACGGATGGATACAAGGGGTGGCCGGAATGTTGCCACAATAGAGCAGAGGGCAGGCTCCCTAAATTTTCCAAGTTAGAAACACCTCGGCGGAGGCTGGCTGGGTACGGTTCCTCTTTCACCCCGTCGGATACGTACTCCAAGGGGGCGCGGCCGCGGGACTCAGAAACCGGCTCCCCTCCAACCCCCGGACTTGTACCATCCCATGGGAGTGCGGAAACCTGTGGCTCGCCTTCCAATCCGGGGGACGAGAGTTCCAGAGCGCATTTGTTCCCACTGCCGTGCTGCTGCCGTGATGCTCGCCGACGCTTCCAACCCAGAAAGAAACCTAACGGGATGAAGTGTGAAGTGAGATGATTAATGTAACGAAATTGAGGGACGGGAAATTCGGAGTAAATGGAAATCCTTCCCAGCATTCGCCTGGCGACTCGGGAAACCTCCAAAAAAACCATGAGTCAGGAAGGTCAGCCACGGAGATCGAACCCACGACCTTCCGAGTGTGGGCCACAGATGTTTACCGCCTGAGCCATCCCGCTCGGTTTGGTTCCTTGAGTATTCTGATATAACGAATCTGAAGCAATATATGCATGTATGTACTATACAAAATAAGAAATTGTTGCATTTGTTGACATTTTGGGATCAAATATGCCTTAGAAGATAGCAGGTCCAATTACCAGATAATTACATAACATTGTAGCTTGTATCACCTATCACTTGAAAGGTGAGCTTCACATTACGGTGCTGTTCACCACTAATCTCCAAGCAATGCATTTATGATCAAATTTCTAGACTTTGACCGTAAGTAACGTCATCTTGAATTTTTCTGAGACTTTCAAAATCACTAGTTGCATTTAAGGCTATCCTACGAATAACATATAAACAAGTATATAATTAATAGTTGCTATTATCGAATACAGTAGGTAATAAAATGGTTACCTTTAAAAAGAGATTATGCTGTTAAAAGTTTCGTAGACAAGCTTTGTTGATTAATAACAAATAATTCTCATTAACATTATGAGAACCAACCTGTCCTAAAAAGCAAGAGAAGTTCAAACCTCACAATAAGAAAGTCAGTTACAAAAGTTTCGCAAGATCATCATTGTGACTGGTTGATTTCTACAGTGTAGGATGTTGATGGAGAAAGATTTCAGCGTAGCAGTTATGTCTAATCCTGCTGCATTAACTTGAGAAAATGCTTAGGAAGGCCAGATCTGCGGCGGCAGGCACAGCACAGCGGGATCTGCAATGCTTTCAGACTGTGCATCTTGGCCAGAGTACCCCTCGATATACCCAAGAACAGGTACGGGTTGGCAGACATTCCTCGCGCCTGGCCCAGGAACCCTGAAAGAGGAACAGATAAATGAAATGAGAGGAACAATGAACATGAATATGTGTGGTATGTTAAAGTCCATCGCAGGATTTATTAACCACCATGTGAAGCCAGGTAAAACACCGTTAGTCAAGATTGTCGGTTAACTCGGGTTTTAAACGCCAATCTCCAGAGCTAGGAAGGCTCTTTTTAGGACATGGTCTTCTAGTAGGTTTGTATGATAAGAACAGTCTGTCAGCTCCTCTTCATAATTGCTATTAATAAGAATTTGTTGTAACTACTATAAACACCATACATAACAATATAAGGCGTTTAGTGAGTGCTAGTTTTCTGAATGAGGTTGATTTTAATACAGTTTAGGTATTTTAAAGTTGTATTTAATTTCAAAGTTAACAGTAACACCTGTTGTAAGCAATTGTTTTTCCATGTGCCATAAATATCCTTGCTGCTTTAATCAACAGAGTTCTCTCAGCATTTCTTGTGCAAGTTGTCTAGCTAGTTTATCGCGATGTCAGCTGTTGTCTTCCCATTCTTCACTCTCGAGCCTTCATATTTGGGAATGAATGATGAATTTCTGCTTTCGTTATCAAAGACTGCACGTGGCCTTGCACAACTATTACCGCTTGAGCATTACTGTAAGTTGCTATGTAACCCGTCAATGGAGCGTTTAAACTCAAAGTATTTCAAGCAACGGTAATTGTAAGTATAACCACAGGAATGGGTTCTCGAAGAAACACTTATCGAATCACATTTCCAAAAACAAATTAGTCGACATATTTACCAACTGGGCGAGGTGGCTCCGCGGTAACATATCAGGCTTGTGTTCGGGAGGTCTTGTTTCGATTCCTGTCTGTCATCCATTCTGACCTTGGGTATTTCGTGTTTTCTGTGGTCGGTAGGTGAATATTAGGATTTCTTATCTACCAAGACTTACTTTCCATCATTGTTTCAGGCAGTTTTATGGCACTATTTAGTAAGCATTGAAAACTTGAGAACTTCCTCAGCTTGCATAACAATATCATCAAAGGACAATGAGCACATTCTTACTGTTATATCATTACTTTCTTTAGAAATGACTTTTAATGCTACATTTTGTGCTACCTTTTTCAGTGTTCTCCCACATGTATTATGCTTTACATGGGAGGAAAATACCTTTCTTTTTTCTTTTCTATACAAGTAACCTAGCAGTGCCTTTGGTAAGAGAAGCTATTGAGGACTGGTCCAAAGAAGAACATTATAAAATCTGGCTCAAACCTCCAGGAAATAGACATGGTAAACTATTTATTAGAAAAACACGCAAGAAAAGAGCTGAACGTTTACTTTAATGAATAGGCTTCAGCTGAGAGCAATTACTGCTTTCCTCATAGGACATGCTCTTGTGAAGAAGCATCTAAACACAATGGGAGTGTTTCAGGGTAACTTAGACTGCAGATTGTGCAAGAAAGAAACTGAAACGGCCCAGCATATCATCTGCTCCTGTGGGGCCTTGGCTTATAGGAGATACATTACTTTTGGAAAAATGTTTTTAGAACTAGAAGAATTTGACACTACCAGTTCTAAGACTGTGCTTCTTAATAAGGGTGGCAGGCGCAATGAACAGGATATAAAACGATACAAGTACCTACCACAATAAACCCCAGGCTGAATTGCGTCCGGAGAAATGATGGAAACCTGTATCGAATAAGACAAAACACGAACCAAGCAGTGCCAAGGAAACCCCTTCACGGATTACATTATAGAGAACATCGGCAGTAAAAGTACCTATCAGTAACATCGTCACATACCAGCCAGTCACTTATCACTGCAAACCGCTATGAAATTATTTTAAATGAAGACCTTCAATAAACACACCTGACTTTCAACTTTCCCGGAATCATTCCAACATACGAGACGTTAAAGAAGTACGAAAGCTAATGCAGCATTCTTAAGATGAGGCTTTATCATTTCCAAGTGTATTCCATCGAACTTACGATAATATATATTCACAGAAGATGTACATAAGACTGGAGATGTTACTGCCTTCTGAAGGGGCTTCTCAAAAGCTGCTCTAAGAACCGAGGAGAAGGAGGCAATCTGGGAGAACATCTATTGCACTTCAGAGAGTGAACAAAAGATTTGTTCATTATGAGACAGTCACTGACTCAGTAGAAAATAGCTTCTTAGAAATTCGAGTGAATATAAGATGGAGAGACTCAACAATAAGGACTCGGGATGTATCCGTGAGTCATAGTAAAATCCAATGACAAAGGCGCTATGCGGTGTAGTGTAAGTGAAGTTTAAATAGTACAGAATCATAATAATCAATCCTACACATGGTGCGAAGAATCTACTTCTGTGTAATTTTACCTTTAAACAGGCAGACACACCGAACATACACACGAATACACACACACACAGACACACACACACACACACACACACACACACACACACACACACAAACACACACACCATATTAAATCCTTTTGATTTCGTGGGAAATGTATTAATTCTTGAACCAATAAAAAACACAATGGTTGCATTCACATTACTTTCTCTACTCACCCTACTACAAATCACTATTACAAAAGCGTATTATTCTATTTTTTGTTCTGTAAATAAACCTTCATTATTACCATCTACACATTTCATTGTAGAACACAGAAGGTAAAGCGATAGTCAGATTTGTAAAGAGCATGTCACTAGGTGAGGTTTTGAATTTCATACGCTTTGCATGGCCACGAGAAAACAAAAACAAAAACAAAAACGAAAACAAACAAAAAAAGGAATAATGAATAGAGACTTTCCAGTGAGTAATTGAAAATCGAAAACAAGGGATACCTCGAAAATAGTGAAGTCCACAATAAGTTTTTGTTTTATATAAATTATTTGCTTTTACGAGGTCTACTATTTTATGTACCTAGTAATATATAGTAGCAGAAGTAAGTATAGGGATTCGGAGAGACCTCAAAGATACTCACATCTTGACACTGTAGATCCTTTGTGCATCGCTATTGCCTATCCGAATTCTTTGAGACTTGTTAGTTGTAGTATTAGAACTTAGGCTTTATCAAACACTAAAGTCAGAATGAAGAAAACTTCGGAGGTTATTGTTAGAAAATTCAATGTACATACACACATTTTATTTGTCACGTGAGTATCCTGAACATACGGTAGGTAGTTCAAGCAAAATCGTTTGTAATTTTTAAGAAAATCTAAATTTAAAAAGTTGCATGTAAAGGCTACTTTGGGACGAGTGGGGGGGGATTTTCTTAAAAAACTTATTGCCGCCTCCTTGGAGGATGCAGAATTTAATTACCAAGTTTAGTGTTAGACAACTATTCGTTTTGCGTGCGGACTCTCTCTCCCTATCTCTCTCTCTCTCTTTCTTTCTTTCTTTCTTTCTTTCTTTCTTTATCTATCTCTAATACTGAGAGAGCTTTTCCGGTTAAATCTTGATACCGAACTTTTACTTGGAATTCAATACTTCCTATACCTATTATAGGTAAATAGTAAATAAAGTAATAGTGAACTCTTTTTGTCGCCACAAGTAGATTTCGTAAAAGTATACAGTGTGGAAGGGCCGCCTCCGTAGCGCAGCTGGCAGCGTGCTTGCCTGTGTCGCGGAGGACCCGGGTTCGATCCCCGGTACCAGCATGGGGATTTTATCCCCTCTGGGAGGTCTGGCACGGGGTGCACTCAGCCTCGTTAGGTCCCGGGGGGACCAATTGAGGAGCTACTTGATGGAGAAGTAGCGGCCCCAGGTCGAGAAGACCGCATAACTGGCCGGGAGGGCTTGGGGCGCTGACCACGTCCCACCCTCCAGTACTGCACCTCACCAATGACGCCTGTAGTGGGCAGAGGTGGGGGACGCAGCGGCTGGGCGGTAGGCCTTGGCCCTTCGTGGGCTGTCGCGCGGGGTTTACATTTACATACAGTGTGGAAGGGAAGTCATTACATTCCTTCTAATATGTGCTTCATAGAAGCATTGCAAACAAAAAGGTTTTATGGCATTTTGTTCTTTGATCAGCCGATTTCGAAAAAATAAATGGGTTTTCATCCAAATTAGGTGCGTAATTCCACAAGAATGTACGGAGATAACAGTTTGTTACTTGTAAGATTCGTAGAGTAACTTATTCCTGACATAACTTCAGCAGTAATTGTGGGACATCACACAAGGTTTCGAAATAATTAATCACTTGAACGACGTGAAGGAATACTCCGAGGTACTCTTTCAGACGTGATGTATGTCGACAACGTTGTGTTGAGGTTGGTCAGGGAATTGACCTGTTTTATGCGGGCGCTTTCGCTTTCGTGTAATGTTTTGGGAGCTAACACTTGCGATTAGCCTATACCCGCACAGTAAACACGTAAGGACCAGGCACAGTATGTGTTTGTGTTCTCAAGATGCACCATTAGGAAGTTTGTTTATGTACTGAGCTAGGAAAAGTGACACCCACACAATATGCAGTGTTGCCAGCTTGTTTTCGACAAAACTAAGATATGTCCATAGGAAATGGTCAGAGACAAAAACGTAAGATACAAAATATGCTGCAAATACCGAGATCTACCACTGGTTTAAATTAATTTAATAACTACCCTTGTACCCGGTATAATGTATACATACTTTGTATACGAATTTCTTTTAGGTATAGTCACATACAATGCGTTGTATTAGCAGCTCTCACATATAAGCAGTCATGTACGTATGCTTTAGTCTCATGGGTCCATGGCTATGTTCTGAATAGTTGAATACTAGTGTGCATCTAAGATTGCACTTCCTTACTTAAAAACTGTTGTCATGATAGTAAACTTACTAAGCCCGCGGCGCAACAGTCCTTACCGGACCAAGGCCTACCGTCCGGCCGCTACGTCCCCCCCCCCCCCTCTGCTCACCACAGGCGTCATGAGTTGGGCGTAGCACTGGAGGGTGGGATATGGTCAGCGCCTCGTCCCCTTCCGGCCGGTTATGCAGTCTTCTCGACTAAGAGCCGCTACTTCTTAATCAAGTAGCTCCTCAATTGGCCCCTCAGGGACCTAACGAGGCTCAATGCACCCCGGACCAGGTCTCCCAGTGGGAAAAAAATCCCCTCGCCGGTACCGGGAATCAAACCCGGTTCCCCCGTTTGATAAGCAGCAGTGCAATCACTATAGTATCAACAATAATTAATATAAAGTGAATAGACGAGCATCCTATGGAAGTTGTTTTCCCATAGAAGATATGCCAAGCTTAGTTTGCTATCTTCGTAAGTGTGGCTTTTCTGCGCATGCGTATGGACATGCTTGCAATAAGCTCATATTTCGTTTGCCGTTATTTTCCATAAAACGCCCACGTCCTTGTAAAGCGGGCGTGGCCATATTACGGCTATCTTTAGCTGTAGCATCGTTGTGAAACTTTGACGAGCGTAGTATATTTTGCCAAACTTTTGATAATAACAGCATGCATAAGGCAAGGACTGCCCAAAATCCTTATGGTTTGGGGGGAGAGAACATGGTAATGGCGCATGAGTGATGGCAGACCAGCAAAGCTTACTGTCTACTACCACACAGAAGATATAAAAAGAACTGTCGAGCCATGTCTGTAACTTTGACAGTCAGTTCTTACCGGCTTTATTTTGATACAGCATAAGTATTGTGTATTGCGTCGGCAGTAATATAAATAAAAATGAAAATCAAATATAGTGCTCCAGTGTCCGTTTGATTTGTTTTAAGTAATCTATAACAAATAGCTAGAATTGAGATGAAACCAATGAAAATTACAAAATCGGACATTAAATAATTTGGTGATATTAAAAATCTAATCTTACATTCGACTACCTTTCTGTATTATCGCATACTTTGTATAGCTTCTGCAATCTATTCTTATGAAATGTTATTTCTCTATCTACTTCATTTTAATCGAGATAAACCTTAGCAGAAATGGCTCCACTATACATTTTATTATAGATACTAAGGGAACGGCAATAGTATTGTTTAAAAACTGGACCCTTTATGCTGGCCGTAAAATTCTATACTCCTTGTAATCGCGAGGAACAAATGAATAGTGACAGCACATTAAAAATATCACAGTATTAACAAATTCAAACTAATAACGTATATCTCGGACATGGCTAATGCCACAGAAACAATTATTTTAAGTAAACTGTGTGTTTCAAAGAAATTGCGATTTTCGTGTAGTATCTTCCTGTCTATCTCTTATGAGATTCATACAAAATTCCTTCTGAATGAAGAGGACTTCGCTAGCTTTTCCAAGAAAATTCAAGGTATAGATATGTTTTATTAAATATGCAAATATCTTAAACATGGCATTTTAATTTAAATCGCTAGACCTATTTTCGAGGAAACTGAAAATTTCGAAAAATATTCCATTTAAATATAAGGGTGAGGTCGGTGGATTTTTTTTAACTCTTTGTGTGGTATCTTGGAAGATGAACTTAAATGCCAAGTTTGGTATTTATCGGACATCTTGTGTTTTCATTATGCTGTTCACACAGGTGCGTGCACGCACACACATACACACACACACAATCACACACACACACACACTCTCTCTCTTTCTCTCTCTCACACACACACTCACTCATTCTCTCTGACTTTATTTGGGAGGGGGTCAATGTATTGAAATCTCGGTTTTGAATTTTTGGGTGGAATGCAATTCTTTTTCTACCTACTAGGCATATGGCAGAGGAAGTTAAAAACCTAACCTTATTTATTCGGAGAAGCGTATTATCAGGAAGCACAAGATGAAGGAAGTTTGCCAAATATGAACGATTATGAAATATATGTTAGAAAAAATTAATATTTCAGGAGCTCCTGGAATCGAGTTATAAAAAGTAAATTTTAGACGTAGAGATGAGTAGCTTTTCCTATGTAGGCTTTAAAATAAAATCACATAAAACTAACATAATAATTTAAGAGGTAGAACTGGAACTTAAAAATTCAATGCCACAACTGGGATTTGAACCACAGACCTTCCGCTTGCCGGGCGGACGCTCTAACCACTGAGCTATTGTGACAAACTGCCAGAATGGCATTAAATTCTCAAAAGAAAAAAAAAAAAAAAACCACCAACAGTAAGTTTGTTGGCATAAATAACATAATAATATTTGACTTAGGTATATCAGAACTTTTTAAAATCTGATTATGTGCTCAGGAAAATCTCTATCAGCTTCAGAAACCTTCCGGGAAGGCTTTTGCCGTAAACAGCTTTTCTATGCGATGTACACACACACACACACACACACACACACACACACACACACACACACACACGCACGCACGCACATACGCACACACGCACACACACACACGCACGCACCACGCACGCATGCGCGCGCGCACACACACACACACACACACACACACACAACAGTTATAACTAAGGATCGGTTTTTATGACCTAAAGTCTCTTGAAACATGCATTTATGCTATAGAAATTGCCAAAATATGATCTAAAATCCTAAAAATATGACCTAAAACTTAGGCAGAAAGCGAAAAATGCATTTACTTTTAACAGTTTCAAATGAAATTAGCTCTCTTAACCTTAATTTTCAGCAGAATTGCGCTGGATAGCGACATGTTGTGTCAGACGGTTAAACTTAAAGAATCTTCATTTGTCAGCAAGTGGAGCCTTATACCTACTTACAGAAACTTTTTTCTACGTCACATTATGCAATGGGAGCAAACTTGACATAAGGGAAATCATTAACAGAAAGTAGTGGTTCATTTTCATTGATTTCGCTTCTTTGCCACAAAGAATGTCATCACTCTTACACAATGTAGTATACAGGGTGTTACAAAGTCTGTGGGTCGCTGCAGACCTACTTTGTTATTTGGTGCAGCCTAAAAATAAGTTTCTCTAGCTGTGTCAACAATTGATTACTACTGTGGTTTGTAATCACAAAATGCATTCACACTTGCTTCTACAGTTCTGCACATATACATAGTGAAGTGAGCTATATGAGGCCCTAAATATTAAACATCTCGCAATGCAGAAATAACAGAGGAGAATACATCACTATTTCCAACATGAACTGACTCAAGTTAAACATGCATATTATGACTTAATCATAGGACTTTATATAAAATATGACAACAATGTTTTGAAAGATGATGTCGCTAGAGAAGAGGAACATTAACGTCCAAACACACATTATTGTTTAATATCAGAAAATACGCAGCTAATCTCAGTTGGTTATGTTACGCATATATCGCAAATCAGATAATTAGCAGGCATTTGTCTCACCGGATTGTACTTTATAGAACCACAATGCCACTCACGCCCTCTTGCGCAGGTAACTAGTTTCTGATAAACGTTACCAATGCACTTGCAATGAATGTCACCGGACTTGGTATAACCATAGCAGACAACATTTAATGGCGGGTGGCAGGGGGAGCTGGTCAACACAAAACCCAATCAGAGGCTTGCCACACCTTGCGGTGTTCTATAGTTAAACACGCTGTGAAATAACGCCGTCCACAAAATGTATTTGAGCAACAGGAAAGAGAATAAACTGGTCATGCAGTGGTCAGGTATTAGTCGCCATTAAATTTTGTGTCTGTTATACTGTCTTCCTTTTGGTAAGCGTTATTGGATAACTAGTTACCTTGTATTCGTTGCTTCTATAACCGTTAATGGGTAACTAGTTACTGTTTGTCCCAATTACTTGAGTAACCGTTACATTATTTCCTGTCCATCCCTAAGCACTTATAGTTGGGATCATTCATAACGTCAAGGTAGACGTTTCATTATCGTCACCATTGTATTGCTAAAGCTATCTCTTGTGTGTTCGTTTATCCCGGTTGGGAATATCGGTTACAGAATAGCACGTAACATTTATTATTTTTCTCTCTGTTAAAGATCATCAAGAGTGTTTGAAGAAGCTTATTATGAGGCAGAAGTGATAAAAGCAGCGTTTATGTCCGGGATAGATGTTTTATGAAGACTATAAAGCTGAAGAGATGGCTCATGCACGCTGCAAACGCGATAATGTTGATTTCCAAGCACCTGATAGGTATGCGTTTACAGGAAGTGTGTCACTGCGGAAAGGAGGCGTTGTAAAGGAAACGTTTTGTAAATGGTGGTGTAAAAGCTTAATCTCCAACTTACAATATACGGTATGCTAACTATGGTTAATTTTTGGACCATGTCTTTAAATTGAGAACATGTAGTTAATAGCTATATGGGGACAAAATTCAACATAATTGTTTCTGATGAAATCGGTTTCAATGCTTCACCTGGCTCGGAATGTTTACCTTGAAAGCAGAAGACAGTTCAACATAAATATTTATTTTAAGTTTCAATATAAAGCATTCTGACAAAATGCAGTATAGCTATGTTTCATGATACAACAAAATTTAACTTTTCAAGTCACAGCCTCCGGTTCGATTCCCGGCTGGAATTGAAATTTTCGCATTGCAAAAATAATTTCCTATCCCCCATAGAGTTTGAAAGTATGAACGCCGGATATCCAATGTTATAAATAGTTACATTGGTAGCTGTTTATAAAGGTAAAGTTATGATAAAAGTAACGTGAAAGGCACGCCACGCTTTTTTACAATAAAATTTATTATTTTGTTAATATAAATGAGTTTTTATTTTAAACTTATTACAAAATTTTGAAGTATAATGAACTATTTGACTTTATAGAACAAATTCTTCATACTTAAAATTTATTTTCTACTATTTAGTTCAGTTTGTTATCAAAGCGTGTTATTCAATCTTTTTCAAAATGTTTAACTTGAAATATTTTAAAACTTTCTGAGTTCAAAATTTCTTTGAAATATTTTTGAAAATTTTCAAATCACCTGTTTTGGAACAGCATTAGATTACAATTACTGTTTTAACTACACTATCAGCTGTTGTGGACTTCCTGTCCCTGGGTAAATTTCGGCCCGCAATCCTTCCCTTGAAATCTCGTGTCCCTCTCAGGTCCTCTCTCCGGGCATCTCCGTCTTTTAATATTTTCAAACGATTTAATTCCTTTGTCCAGGGTAACTTGTGTCGATTTCTAAACTATCAGCTGTTGTGGGTGTCTTGGCCCTGTGTGAACTTCAGTCCACAGTTATTCCCCTTGATCTCGTGTTTCTTTCAGGACCTCTCTCTGGGCACCTACGTCATCCAGTATATAAATATGTATTTATTTAATTAAACCAATTTTGAGGGTGTATGTAGAAATGTGCCTTAGCGAGATCTAAGATGTCATAACTGTACCACATTCTATACATTTAGCTTAGTTATTCTTCATTCTGACGATCCTGGTCAGGACATTGGGACAAAGTCATGATGATATTGTATTCTCTTCGCTCCATAACACATGTACAAATTTTCAAGTCAATCAGACAACTCTAAGTTGGTGAAAATTACGTTGAAAGATTCTGTTACACTGATAAATGTATGTAAGAAATTTTTTATCCTGATGATCCTGATCAGGACATTGGGACAAAGCCATGACATTAGTATTGTATTGCCATTGGTCCCCGTCATGTGTGCAAATTTTCAAGTCAATCAGACGACTCTAAGTTGGTGAAAATTACGTTACATTGATAAATTTAGCTAAGTTCTTATTTATCCTGGTTAAAAAGACAATTTTGTGTTTCTCTGGGAAGATACGACCAGAGACAGCCGCGCCGACTACCATCTCTCAGACTGCCGAGGGACACCTTAGGTCCACCGGGCTAACCTAAAAGATGGGAAAAGCGACGAAAATCCGTATCCGAAACGGAGAAACACCAAACATCTCACTGCCCAGTGTGTGACTGTCGGCCTGAACCTTGGAGGGGATAAGTGCGCCACCTGACTGGCTGAAAGGGGCCGGTCAGAGGGCAGGCGCTTTCCGCTCGAGGACCAATCCCTCCCAAGCTACCATTCATCGGGCTAAACCTCAGCCTGCCAGCAGCTGATGATGATGATGGTGATGATGATGAATTTCCCAGTTATGCCTACTCACCTGAAACTACGCTTGTACCGTGCGATCGTCCCGCCCCTGATACTGTATGGGTGCGAGGTCTGGGGAACGGTGGCTCGATCCACCATTCGCAGGCTGCAGGCCGTGCAGAACAGGGCGCTTAGGATGATCTACGATACCGACCGTAGATTACCATCACACATCCTCTACACTTATTCCGGTATCCCATATATTGAGGACGTTGTGCGGGGCAGGACTCGCACAATGTATGCCAAACTCACACCTCACCCTAACCAGTTGGCTAACACGCTGGGGCATATCGTCTACCTAGACGGCGACAGAGCTACCGCATGCTCTGGGGCGCCCTTGACTGGAAACTACCGCTATCCCCTCAAACATGTCAACCGCCAAATGTACTCCATACTTGGCACTACCATACCCTTCAACTAATCCTCTCGGTTTTCTGTCCACTGGCATTGTCTTGCTCGACGGTCCCGCAAGCGGCTGGCGAAGTAAGCATTAGGGCAATGGTCGCTCGGATGGTCAGACATCCAAGGTTGGACACATCCCACCGCCAGTGACAACACAGGAAACCAACCTACACCATCAATCGACATTTACACGAAAGCTTGTGAACCTAGACAACACCTGTAAACCACGCGGGTAAATCCGTACTAAACGGATAGGTACCGTTGCCCCTTTACCACCCGCCTGGGTTAATCCAGGCGACTTGAACTCCTGGACTCCTGGACTTTCCCAGTTATTACTATTCCCTGGCAGAACAAAGTCTTCACCCCTCATCACGCAGGTAAAGCCGTGTTACGGCTGGGTACTGCGGTAATGACACCCGAGCGGGGGGTGGGGGGGGGGGGGAGGTCAAAATCCCCGCTCGACTCGAACCTCCTTTGAAATGTATTGTCCTTGTGTAAGTCCTAAAGAAGTGTCATCCTTATTTAGTTCTCAAGTACTGATTTACTTCTACAAGTTGTCTGCATAATACACTGCTGCTTCCAACCATGTCCCACAACGGGCAACTATGGGTCTAGGCGGAAGTGCAAGGTCTGGATTTTTGGCTCTATACAAATCAGTTCTTTTTGACGCTTTCATAAATGCCCTTTTGCCATTTGAGATCAATTTGTCCACTTTAGGATACAATCAACGCATCTGTTCAAGTACTCTGTGTGAACTATATGCTATACAAGTTACGCACCAAGTGTGGGAAGCTTGCAGAAAGGCCTTCGGCTGCCTTCTTCATATATGGATCAGCATGTGTCAGTAAGACTAAAATACTATCAAATTTCACCCCATTTATAACTGCAAAGGTTCATTGAATAAGCGAGTCATTGTTACATGATTCGATGCTGATATTTATCTACATGGCAATAGAAAACACCCTTGGGAACTAATTCATCAGTTTCTAGCTCTTCTACCATAACATTTCCCACTTTTTTTAGTAGAGGAAAAATTCATTCATGGACTTCCACTGTGTTGGAGGGCACAGTGAGAAGTGTCAGCTTCGCCGTTATAGCACTCTTCGACTAGGAAACCTCCACCGGATGGGAATGTCGTGGAATTTTAGGGAGGGTTAGGATAAGGTTTGTTTGGTCCAGGATAGCACCCGCGTTGGTCGGCGTATAGTTGAATGGCTGCCACCCGGTGGGCGGGAGCAGGCAAAAGGTAAGTTCATAGGCTGTATCCATGACAAAATGCTCTGACTACAGCACTAGAGATTTGAGGGTGATGATGGTAAGGAACGGTAAAGCAAAATTAGGGTTTGTTCCTTTGTCGTCCTTCGTTGAGTGAGCGCACGTCAGTGGTCAAGGAAGCGCCGGTTCTCTGTACGCATCTTGAACTGGGGCTGACGTGGTGGTTGTGGCGGTGATGGCGCCAACTGAGCTCCCGGTGCCTGTAGACGGGTAGTGATGCTGTCAATGTGTGCTGACAGCTCGGCGGTGGTGCTCTTCTGTCGGAGGTATTCTGCGTTGAGAGCTGCTTGCAGGTCCTGGAGTTTGTCAACGATGGATGAAGTGATCTCTTCCGGGGCAGCTAAGTGGGCACCGGTGTTCAGAAGCTCAGCATGGATATTCTGAATGGCGTTCCGTGTCGCTGCTCCAGTTGAGGCTGTTGATGCGATGGTTGGTGCTGGTGTGTGTGGCTATGGTGGTTGATGTTGTGGTGTGGTGACGGGACAGGCGATGCCTTCCTGCAAGGATGCAGGGAGCAGAGCGCCTGACCGGTGAAGTGACTGTTTCCTCCACAGCTGGCACAGTAGGCGACGTCGGTGGTCATGTTGCTGGCAGGCTGAAATGAGGCGGTTGCGCTGCGCAGTTGTCCTCTGAGTGGCCGTAGGCCCAGCAGCAGCGGCATGGAGCTAAGAGGTCCTGTTTACTAGTCTCGACGCGTAACGTTCGCCCCAACAAAGGCAGTGTCGACGCCAAGGCAGCTTCCAGGTGGGCCTGGCTGCCTAGCTCTGCTCTGACCAGTCCCCGGGCGGAGTGGATGCGTGTGACCCTCATCGTTGAAGGCCGCTGTTGCTGCGCTGCTGCGGCGGTGTTTTGGCTGGCCCACTCCCAAAAGGGAGGCAGGGCTAGCGGGCTGCCGCGCTGCACAGTTGCGTTTGCGTGGTGGCGAGCGTGTTGATCTCTCTTCCCCGATATCCATTGCTGCGTTGCTTTGTCGCTCCTTAGGAGCCTTCTTTCTGGAGCGACCCATGTTATTGCTCAGTCTCATCAGCGATTTCCCACTTATCTACCGCTAAAGTCTAGTGATTCTGGAATGCTTACCCAGTTGTTTTATTTTCACATTCCGCTCTGATCTGTCTTAGCGTTTCTTCGGAACAGGCAGGCACACACAGTTTTTCTTAATGTTGATTCTTCTGGTGTTTCAAAATTTGCATATTTCGTAAGAAAATGCCTGCTCTTTATTTCTCGATTTATATAAACGAATATAATACGAAAAAAAAAAAGTTTTACATGAATATGCATACTATTCCGTACTTTTTGAAACTAGGGTATCTGAATAGGAAGTTGCTTCACCTAAAATAACTTGTCTAGAAGTTGTACGTGAAGCGGCCATTCTATGTTTACTACTCACTAAATGCTGCTAGACTTGAGATCGCTGGTCAGCATTTACTGATTTCCCACATTTTTTTACAGAATAGAATTCTTCCATCATTTCTAAAGATGCCACTAAATTCAAAAACATTGTTGCAAACGAGAACGAACGCTTGATTTTGCTTTGGGCACTATATTCCAATCACTTTACTTAAGATACCATACTGTACAAACTCTGTTTTTTAACAAGACAAGGGCAATGGCTGAAGACTTGTGTACATTGCGTCTGCCGTCCACATCATAAAAGATAGAAAGAAAAAGAAAAGAAGAAATGAAAATATAAATGCAGTGGGTTGCTTAAGGTGGTTCACAAATGGCCTGAAATGAAGACAAAAAGCTATAAAACGTATATTTTTATGGGAAATAGAATTTCAATTGAATTACGATTGAAGTGTGCTGTTTCGAGAATTTCTATCTTAGCTTCAGTTTTTAATCTATAAGGGGAAAAAATATTTATTTACATACAAATCCGCTCACTAGTGATGAGTATTTTACATAACATGAAAAATAATCAACATATTCTTTTGTACCTGTGTAGTTCATCTTTGCAAAATGTAATGACGCGCAGCATAAACATTATCTTTCCTGATGATTCTTTTGCAATGTGTCACTCATTAATATCATAATTCAACTAATCCAGTGATTAGTTACTGCAGTCGCTACTGAGAATTGTAACTGAACTGGCAGCTACTGAGAATTGATATATTTGGAGGGTGTTACTAGTTGAAACATTATTCAAAATTTTAAAAAGCCATAACTGCGTTTGCATTGTATGTTTGTGAGGGGCAGATATCTGGTAAATTTTCTCGCGCTTTTATAAATGAGAATTTTAGATACTTTGACTTAAATGTTGCATTATAAGTTTGTTTATGTGATGTCATTCGTTCTTCGTGCTCCATCTCCACCAATATTTCCTTTTTAATCTTATAATAACGGGCCCCCAATGAGCTAGTTGTCGACGGGTCCTTAAACCCCACTCACTCACTCATTCACAAACTCAAATAATAATGCCTAGGAATAGACGAACACGGGTGGCGATACGGACTCGTGAACGGGAGATCTGCGGTTAAAATCTCACCAAGACCGTCTTCTCTGACTGAGTTTTTTGAAAGTTTCACTCAATACAATAACTGGTAAATGCCGCGGGGAGCCCTATACTTAGGCCTGGAAGGTTTTCTTTCCAAAATGTTCATATATAGTTTAATTTCATATATTATCAATGTCCACCGCCTCTGGTACCCAGGTAGTAACAGAAGACCATAAACGCCACTAAAAATGCCGAGAAATATATTTGGACGTATCAGCAGAGAATAAAGTTAGGAAGGAAATTGACGTTATGTCAACAGTTTTACACAAAGCTTTGGGTCCCTCAGTGTACGCTAACAAGTCGAGATTCAGAATAGAGCTACATACCAATATAAAAGCTAATGCTAAATTTCCTGAGACAAAACGAATATTTGTGGCTGCATCATGGATGAGGCTGTTGTGGCAACCCAATAAATATCTGTCAGTATTAGTGACGTAATCTGGTGAATCGAACACAAATCTCCGATATGGGAATTGTTGTCCACGAAGGCCAAAGGCTGCCCTAAAATCTCCATCAGTTACATGTCTTTGTTCACGTAACATACGTTTAACCGTACACAAACATGTGTTCTAAGGTTATTCTCGTATACATTTAGTCTTAGCTTTTTGAATAATTCATGCCCGAGAGATACTTTAATATTTACATCTGGCATATCCTCTTTGTATTAAAATCTACTGAGCACATTATTCCCAGCATTTTGTCGTCTACTAGGAGTTTTTGTATACAAAAGTCTGAGTCGATCGTCTGTTATTGCCGATTTCATGAAATCACTAGAATGTTGAGGGTGGTTCTAATGAAAATGTTTGGTGAATTGCAAAAAGCTATTTTGCGGCAAGGTGGGACATTCATAGCCCCTTAAGTTCAAGCGCATAGATTTCTCATGCAAATTCTAAATGCAATAACCCCACACCTTCGTCATAGAAGAGGTTCAAAATGATGTCTTTGTGTTACCTCCATCTCTAACATCTTTTCAGAAAATTTTCATTAGCACTTATCGCTTGTTTCATGGCCATATAACTAACACATTAACATGACATTAGCTTATTAATGCTAATAAACTCACTAACAAAAATAATTACTATAAAATAATAACAATAATTTAATTGTTATTATACTGATTATAGTAAGACAAATAATTAACAATAATAAACTAATGAGAATAAAATAATAAAAGTAATAACAATACGGTAATAACGATAGCAATAATAGCAATAACTAAAAAAAATAATAATAAAATACAATAACAATAAGAAAAAAATCTGATGTGTTGCACTCACATGACTTTTTCTTCTCTTGTACTAACCATTCTCACAAACTCTTATTCCTTTACCTTCCTTGTGTTAGTTGAGATAAGCATTTGCACAAATTATCTTATTGCTTATTTCCTTGTAGGTGCAAGAGGGATATTAGAATACAGTAGGCTTTGTGCGATAGTCAAATCTTTTAAACCTTTGAGATTCCGTTCTCTTTGCACACAACATATAAAAAAATTAACAACGATGTTCCGTTTCACGAAAGTTTTTAAGTTTCCGAAACTCACACACATACCAAGGAATATCTCCGAAATGGTTCATCCTACAAGAAAATTAATTCAGATATAAATTGTGTTCTTTAGCAAGATCTAAATTTTTTATAGTATGATTTGGTCTATCTCTAACGGTTTACCAGTTACGCAAAAGTAGTCCAGAGTAAACACGACTACAGCGGCTATAGCCAGAAAATTCAAGAAATACATTTCATTTTTCATCAAAATATCTCAAACATATGACATTTTAATAAAAATCGTTAGAGCCATTTTCAAGAAGATCAAAATTTTCGAAAAATGTTCCATGTAAAGCGTAGTTTAGGGTGGGGCTATTTTCTTCAAAATCTTCGTGTCGCATCCTTTAAAGACATTAAACTTAAATACCAACTTTGGTTTTTAAGCGACTTTTCGTTTTTGAGTTTTGCTGTCCAGACTGACACACATACAGACACACACAGACACACACACACACACACACACACACACACACACACACACACACACACACACACACACGGACCGTTTTCTAAAAATGCTTTCTTTATTCAGGAGGTCTCAAAACATATATTTCCGGTGAAATCTCGACATCGAATTTTTGGGTGGAATACAATACTTCCCCTACTTACCAGTAGAGAAAGTAAAAGGAAATGCCAATGAAATATTACGCGCCCTCATGTTTGCATGGATTTTGTTACGGTAATTTACAATCTTTAATGTTAGACAATAGCAGCATGTACAGGAATGAGTTTATTCCCTGTAAAATAAAACGCTGTAAGTGAAGTGGAAAATATTGTAAGACTGTTTTTGTCTGTTATCACCTGCTACACACACTAGTTGAAGCCTGAGGAATTCCTTTCCCGCTCGCTTCTCTTACAAGCAGAACAAAGACCACGCACGCCACTAACTGGATTTACTCCGGTGATTTCTGCTATTCTTTTAACGCACGAAGGGTTATCTACTTACCCCAATGCCGGGTGAAGCGGGCCACTTGGTATATATGTAGATTATAGGTAGGGTGTCATACAGTGGTAAGTTTGTTAAGAGCTATCTGTATTGGTTACTATTTCAATTATGCACTTATATGTTTTTATTGATTAGTATACTTTGTTTATGACAGTCTCCAATTGGGAAATGCTGACTTTGTAGCAAATTCTGAGGTATATACTGCGTGTCTCCCCCACCCAAAAAAAACCCACCGACAACGTTTAATATGTTGTGGAGTATGGCAAACTGATTTTCAGATAGGAAACCCTGTCCGAAAATGCACGGTTTGGGCGCTGGAGGGCTTCGAAATTTGAGAACGAACGGTTGTGACAGTTTGTTAACATTCGTTTTGGTACCTTAATATGGAAGATATTCAACCCTTTAGCCATCTGTGTACTGGGATGAACGATCTGAGCATAATAACATTCCTGCACATGCGCTAAATTCCTCCATAGAGTTCTTGGTGCGTATTCCACTGCGTAGTTGCGAGTACAGTAACGTTTTTAACAGCAGTGCGACATGTACCAGTACACAGCTGCTGAAATGGCCGACATAAGCTGCAGCAACTTTGATGTATATATGTGCGGAATCGCCTCAAGGTCGTATATTCAAATTGATCAATTAGTAAAGATGGAACAGTTCCGTGGAAAGCACGGTTGGCAGATCTGACATCTCTCGGTCATTTTCTGTGGAGTTGTATGAAACGTATGATGTATGGCACTCATGTAGCGCCAGTGCACGGAGCGATTGAAAATGTTCAAAAACAACTGCACGCACTTGGCCATGCGCATGAGGCTCACCATTGCCAATATAGGCTCTGCAATGACGTAGGAGGTACACAGCTTGAAGCCCGTTTGTGATGTAGACAGCTCGATGTTGGATTTGTTGACGAAATGTGAACGCACACCCATCTCACACTTCGATACGCGACAGCGTCCAAACCGTGCATTTCCGTACAGGGGTTCCTATTTGAAAACCAGTCAGTTTGCCATCCCACACAACATACTAAGCGTTACCGGTGTTTTTGGGACACCTGTATAGATGTGATGTACTGTATATGCCTACATATTAATACACAGTACATCGCATCTTTGTAATGCCACAAAATATGAAAAAGCTCATTTTTGTAAATATCCGAACAACATTTGTGGAATCAAACTGGCAACTGCGTAGAACAGTTTTCCACCACTAGGTTAGAAGACTATTGTGTGTTGCAAACAGAAAAAGAGATGGAGGTCGCTTGACACGTAGTGACAAGGACTCAAGAATGCCCATACCTGGTACGCAATGTGTAGGTGTTGAAAAAAAATGTACAGATAGGTGGAGCCTCCCAAGTGTTTCAGGAGCGCACGTTAGTGGCTAACACTCTAACACCAGAGAGGTTAATCCTTAAAAACCACTACTGCTGTTGTCTTTATAAAGTTACCTCTCAAATGTGGTGTAGCATGCGGCGAGGGAGTTAAAGGTTGTTAGCCCCAGTTCACCAAATGTGAAGGAAGGCCTGTGATGTGGTTCCCTCTAATTGTACAGGCACCTGAGACGATACACAGTGTTCACAAGGGGCTCTGCTGTTCAAGCACACATTGTTCACTTTTTGAGTCAAAGTGCACAGAACAGAACGAACTGCCTGTCCGGGCGTTGGTTTCGTTCTCCGTGAAGTAACCGCTATCATAAAGGCTTCTAGTTCCAATAGTCGCGGGTTCAAACCTGTCGGAGGATAATTCATTTTTCACGGATCAACTCCCTCAGCAGTACTGTCTTGGGGAGAAAAGTAAAGCCGTTGGTTCAATGGGATGATATTCGTACCTTGAGATCAGGTCACCTATGCAAAATTGACACTTTTTACACCTAGCGAAGTGCCTGCATCTATCCAGAAACATGTAGCGGAAGTTGAGCTACGCACTTATCACTGCTACTCTAGTGGCACATAGCCTGCACCACAAAAAACTCGGACTGGTTATAAGATAACCCCTCCAGACGTTCTCACATCAGAGGCGTAGTCCATGAAAGCAAGGTGTGGCCCTTATGAAGAAACTTCATACAGTGAAATAATGGTGGCTACGAGACCATTACTTCAGAAGTGAATCATAACTTCATTTCTGTTGTTTCCAAGAATTTGCATACTGCTTAAAATGTCTTTGGGATAAGATAGACAATGCTATAAAACTGTAACTTTGGTGACTTGGAATTATGTGCGTTTTAATTGCACCTGCCTGTGTAAAATGTTCAAGAATGGAAATGAGCAGAAACACCTGGGGGTTCTTCTGGAGAAGGGCACCGTAATACAATGAAGTACCGGAAGAGTCAGCATTGCGAGAGTCAGCAATTATATTTTGCACCACCATTACTTGCAGCTAAATTACTTCTGCTTCCATAAGTATGAGAATAATTTGTGTAGGGGTACGTTTTGCGTTTTCCGCTGCTGAGAGCAAATTGGTGCAGTATTAACCAACACAGGAAGCTTTAGCAGCAATACGGTTTCTCTTTTTTTTTTTTTTTTTTCTAATCACCACATGGGATACAAGACTGACATCGGATTTGTATGCAAATGCATGTTTCATTTGCCTTTACTTATAATATGCAATTAAGTTCTACAATATGCCTCGTGCGCTTCTGTGCTTGTACGTTAAGAGGAGTCGAAATGCCTATCTTGGCAATGTTAAACTTTGATCCATTATCTCAGTAACTATTTCATATGATGGGGTAAAGTTTTCAATACATATTTAGCAAATCTTAACAGCTGATTGGTGAAAATAAAATACCTTTTGTTTGTTAGAAGGAAAGATATGATTTTTTTTAAGATAAAGCTCTTAGGAGTTTACTGAAAAATGACGATTTTTAAATTTTAAAAAATAATTAATCCACATGCATAAATACTTATTCGTTAAAATGAAGTTTAGCTGGGAATGTGTGGTACAAATTTCAGCCCTTAGCGTCAATTAATTTCTGAGACAATGGAGCATTTGTATAGAACATTTTACTTCCTCAGAAATTGCTTTCAAACTTAAAATTTAAAGGAAAACTCACTTCTTTTAACTTTATCCTCTAGAATATTTATGTTTCCACCACAAAGAGTGTAACTCACACTTTCAAACAATTCTTTAGTAAGCAATTTTAAATTTATTGCTATGTTTATGTCATCAGAATCATTATTTGCAGCATCATAAACATGTTCGCCTATTTGTAACTTCATCTCTGAAGCACTTGATAAATGAGGTTTTGGTTCCGAAATGCTTTCATTTATTGCGCCTGCTGACATAACCTCATCTGAAATAGCATTTTCAATACTCTTACGCGTATATACGCATGTATGTTACGTGTAAACTTTATCCTCATGAGAACGCCTTTTGGTTTTCGTCATATTTGCAAAACACGCAATAAAACACTGAAATACGTAAGTAGCACAAAAAATGTAACCTAACTTTCCAAGCACAACTTCGCAGTACTTCGGAACTCTCACATGGAGGAAACAGCGGGATGCCAATAGCTAAAGTAAAACTATTGCATCAAAATTTATTTAAAAAAAAAAAAAAGAAAAAAAAATCTCTAACACTAATATTTACAAAGTTATTGATATTTTACCAAGTAAGTGTACCAAAATGTGCTAAAAAGCTACTACGCAGGATTATTTTCAGTAATCTTTTTAAACTATTTACAATTAGAAATTAGAATACCTCTACGAAAGTTACACCAAAATGAGGAGATTCGAAATATTCATATGCAATTAAAACATGAAAATGGAAAAAATCCCGTTGCGACTCCCCTTAAGTGTGTTTTTAAAATTGTAATCCCAAAACTAATATCTAAACACATTAGTAACAATATAACAACAAAAATAGACTTACAAGATTGCCAACGCAACAATTGACTGTTTTAACAATAATACACATCAGACTCCATAATGACAAACCAACGTGGTAGTGTAAAACGTATTCAAGAGAGAAATTAATTAAAGACTGATAATAGCGTTTGCCATAAAACATAGTAACTGAAAAGTGAAAATTTAAAGAAATGTTAACGGTTTATACGTCGATACGACAACGACGCAATTTAGTAAATTTGTTATATACCTATAATACGTGGATAGTTAATGTTTCTATACTGTTCTGTCATGTCAATCGGTGTTTTTAAATGGTAAATAAATGAATGGTTGTCCCTAATTCAATGCTTATGATTACTGATGTTGCTTAAACTAATGCCTATTTTGAACTTGTTGCCGTGCCTATTTGTCTGTCTATTTTTACTTTCTCTACTGGTAAGTAGGGGAAGTATTGTATTCCACCCAAAAATTCCATGTCGAGATTTCACCGGAAATATATGCTTTGAGACCCCTGAATCCAAAAAAAGCATTTTTAGAAAAAGGTCCGTGAGTGTGTCTGTATGTGTGTGTGTGTGTGTGTGTGTGTGTGTGTGTGTGTGTGTGTGTGTGTGTGTGTGTGTGTGTGTGTGTGTGTGTGTGTGTGTGTGTGTGTGTGTCAGTCTCTCAGTCTGCGTGTCTGTCAGTCTGTGGACAGCATAACTCAAAAACGAAAAGTCGGTTAAAAACCAAAGTTGGTATTTAAGTTTAATGTCTTTCAAGGATGCGACCCGAAGACTTTGAAGAAAATAGCCCCACCCTAAACTACCCTTTACATGGAACATTTTTCGAAAATTTTGATTTTCTTGAAAATGGCTCTAACGATTTTGATTAAAATGCCATATGTTTGAGATATTTTTATGACAAATTAAATATATATCTTGAATTTTCTGGCTATAGCCTCTGGACGAATTTTGCATAACTGGTAAGCCGTTAGAAACAGACCAAATCATACTATACAAAAAATGTGGATGTTGCTAGAATACACAATTTATGTCTGAATAAATTTTCTTGTAGGGTGAACCATTTCGGAGATATTCCTTATTATGTGTGTGAGTTTCAGAAAACTTATACATTTCGTGAAATGGAACATAATTGTTCATTTTTTATATGTTAAGTGTGCAAAGAGAACGGAATCTCAAAGCTTTAAAAGATTTGACTATCTCACAAAGCCTACTGTATTCTAATATTCCCCTTGTACCTACAAGGAAATAAGCAATAACATAATTTGTACAAATGCTTATCTCAACTAACCCAAAGAAGATATAGGAATAAGAGTTTGTAAGAATGGTTATTACAAGAGTAGAGAAAGTCATGTGAGTGCAACAGATCAGATTTTTAACTTTTAGTGTCTATTGGTTTCGAGCTCTAGTCATAGATTATGCAATCCAGGGGGACACCTCGCTCACAGTGACTTATGTAGATCTCTTGTGGCTACCAACCTCTAGGAAGAAGGGATGAAGTGAAGGAACCACAAGAGGCTACGGTTCACAATGACGCGCGGTAGTCCCTGGCAGTTCCAGGCTCAACGACCCGTCCTACTGGTGTAGCTATCAAGAGAGAGAGAGAGCGATAAACGATCCGTCGATCAGGCAACCTTATAGTCTTAATTGTGTGTACTTTTTCGTTTGAGCAAGTATCCACCGCGCTATCTTATCGGCACCACCATGCGTCATGAAGCCTAGAAGCACACCTTAAAGATGAAAAGAAAGGGAATGAAAGAGAAATAATGGAAAGGAAATCGTGGTAAATGAGAAACCACCACAGGAATGGCCTGCCAGTCAGGGAAAACCATGAAAAACACAAGGTTAGCGGGGATGATTACCGGGAATGGAACCCGGGACTTTCTGAATACGAACCACACACGTTACCGCGGAGCCGTTTCCTCGGTTTAGTCTATGTTTAGTGCATATTTTACATTTTAGTGCATACAAGTCCAAATTCTGGTGATAAACTTTGAACAGCTTCATTAAAAGTGAGTTTCCTCCATATCAGTAAAAGACAGTACGCTTACGGCTTAAGTTTTATAGGTCAGAGAAAACGGCTTTATACATATACTCCATTACATCACATGTCTACCTCAAATGGATTAAACAGCAGATCTGCTAAATTGGACCGACACTTAAGAAGATTGGAGTGATCCCTGTTGGTAAAGTTTGCAACTTCATAAGCAACAAGTAAGAGAAAGAGGTGGAATCGGGACTGAAAAATTCAATGTCATAGCCGGGATTGCAACATTGCCCACACATGGCTTGTGTGTTTAATAATGCCAGCAGTAAGTTTTTTGGCATAAATAAATAATAAGAGAAAATTGTCTGAAAAGCAATCTCTGTATTAGGGTTTCCATCATTGTGTGGATGGATTTCACAAATTGACGGTAGTGCCCTGTAGGTGTCGGGTTAGCAACATATTTCACAGAAAAGCTATTTTCTGAAAAACGTGAATTCTCAACTGAATAGGTATGTACTTCTCAGAAAGTGAATAGCAGTTTATTCTTATCAAGACCATGCTATTATTTTGTTGTGAAATGTTTATGGTTATTTTATGTAATGGTACAAAATACAATTGTTACTCTCTCTACTACGTACAGTAGCCAAACGGAATACTGTCAAGATTTCACCGAAAATAACCAAAACATATATTTTTAGAAAAATATCTGTGTGCGCGCGCATGTGTGTGTGTGTGTCTGTGTGTGTGTGTGTGTGTGTGTGTGTGTGTGTGTGTGTGTGTGTGAACAGCGTATCGGAAAAACATCACTGATAAGTTCCAAAATGGTCTAAAATAAAAACTAATTTAGAGACTGAAAGCTTCACTTACCTCAATAATTGCGGTAAGTTCTTGAAATTAATTTCCAGCTGACAAATTTCATGATGTCTTCCACCACATTTTCAAAGTTCTATTTAAAACAGTTACCATAATTACAGACGCTCAACTACCTAATACATCTGTGTCGCCAACCTCTGAAAACAAAACAAACCTATAAATACTATCTATCGGTGGTATTTCAAAATTCAAAATGGTGTCCCTGTTTTTTAAAATGAATATATTTTTCCCAAACCATTAAATTTTTAGGTCCATTTAATTGCCTTAATAATTTAATCTCTGGATTGAGTTCATGATTAAATGACCAAAAATGATCTGGCACAGCTCATTTATCAATCTGCTTATATTTAATGCAAGCCGTAACCCGCCCGCTTTGCTGAGCGTTAATTTGAAGCTTTAAATCAATGGCTAAACATTCAACAGAAACATTATCATTTTACTTGGGCCCTCCCCTTTCTTTACCACAAGCACATTTGACTACACTTGCTGGGATTCCAACTCGCAACGTTTGACTTTGAATGGATGGCCAGTCCATTGCGTATCGCTCTAACGGTCAGGGCTATTCGAATCGTTTCGTCTAAGGTGCCTCCGAAAAGGATATTACAACAGGTTTAGGAATTAGCGGAAGAACTCCATATGCAGGCGGAAAAATGTTTTAAAAAACAAATTTATAAAAAATGTCAAAGCCTATGGAATCCAAAATATAAGTAGCCTATAACCATCTACCAGCGTTCCCGCTTCCAGTGGCCACAGTCCCATATGACCATGGATATGTTGAGTAGTTTTTGCGTGATTGCGCCATAAAGAAAAGCCATTTTCATTTTATATATGTAGATACCGGTCATTTGTAAGATACACACAAATTTGTTAGGTTTTGAGATACCGCATTAGCTCTTTTTTCTAATTTCTTGTTATGCTAACTTAAATAGATAAAATTCAAGTATTCGCAGCTGTCTCAGATCGTAAAATTATTAGATTAAAAAAAAAACTGTAATTTTTTTTTCAGGATAAGAAGCAAACACCACGCAACTGCAGTCAAATGTAACCCCCGTCAGCCTCCAAGTGTGCTAATAACCCTTTATTTTACATGGGCCCTCCCCTTCCTTTACCACAGGCATATTTGACTGCAGCTGCTCGGATTCAAACTCGGAACGTTTGGATTTGAATGGTCAAGCTTTAACCCTAACTTGAGTAGGGGAGGGGGGGGGCACTGACTAAATATAGTGCATACACACTGGCCGTGAGAATATGGTAAGCGGGCAAGGGTGCTTATGTTACTTAGGGGAAGGGGGAAGGGGGATTTGAGAATATGCAAAGAGTGTTAAGCTGTCTAGATATACTCTACCCTCATGAAAAGATTAGAAAGAAATGGCGAAAGTGAACTACCCACTGCCAATTTAGTGACATAAAAATAAGTTTTAATCCTTTTTCACACAAACTTGCTGTTTTCAATAGTTTTTTCTGTAACTTAATAAATATAGCCCTTTATAAGGAAGAATTTAACACAATATAAACACATTATCAACACTGCAGTGTGGTTTACATTGGTAAAACTAAACGTTATTTGGGAATCAGAATAAAGGAGCATTTTAAAAATATTAAACATAAACAGGTTGATAAATCAGCTAAATTTGCAATACTTAAAGCTTTTCTCAAATTGAATTCACATTTTTATCTGTTGGCCGTACATAGAGAACGGAATTTCAAAGGCTTTATTTAGTGACCAGCTTGAAAAAATTTGACTTTCACTCAAAGCCTACTATACTTCCATACGCCCCTTGCACATACAAGAAAACTAGCAATAACATACTTTCTGCAAATGTTTATCTTGACTAACATGAGGAAGATAGAGGAATAAGAGTTTGTAATAATAGTACAAGAGTAGAGGAAGTCATGTGAGTGCAACACATAAGATTTTTCGCTTAAACATTTACTCAATATGATTATTATTGTGTAATAACATAACTTAGCATTTAACAAAATTTAATTTCATAATGTGTTATTTGCAAGAAGGTATACACAGTTCAGTTGATACTGAAAAATATATCGTGAGTAGTTGACGACCAATGAAAATCCGAGAGATGAAAGGTTAAAAGTTCTAACGCTAAAATAATCCTTTATAACTTTATACTCGCAAAACCTCGTTTTTCCTATAGTTTTATAAGAAGCTAGGCTTACAGGTAGACATTTAAATCGCTATATGCCATGCTTTAAAAGGGCATACGACTATAAAAGCTGATTAGGATTGGATCAGATGGTTTTTTAGTGTTTAATAATACTAAAATCCATCTTAATGTATTTTGGCACTTTTTTGGCCGTTTTTCACAGAACTATAAACTTGTACAGCAGATGTAATATGATTATATAGCAGAAATCAAGCAGAAGCAATATATACAGCTTGTTCTGGCAGTTATGGCGCTAACTGCTAATGGACAACGCACATTCATTGTTTTTTTTTCCCCACCAAGTTGTACAAATTTCGATTACATTCATTCAGGGATAACTTCCTGTATCATCCGCTCAAATTAGTCACCGAAGCGAGTAGATGTGTGTGTGTGTGTGTGTGTGTGTGTGTGTGCTTTATAGTTGACAATACAATATGACGGAAAGGACACAGATATTGCCATAGTGCTCAGTGAAGGCTGGTGATTGGGACAGACATTTCCGGAATATGTGATGCAAACATGTACAAAGCTTTACGTACTTAACTAAGCAACTGAAACTTTAGAAAATAAGAATTGCAAGAAGCATGCAAAGATTAAAGGTATTGTTTTGTTCTCTATAAACCCCAGGTAAGATTTACTTGGTGGTGTATCATAACTTATAATCGTGTATACCAACTCTTAGACAAAGATTCTTACAAACCCTTATTCTTCTAACGGCCTTATGTTAACCGAGATAAACATTTGTCAGAGCGTCTATTCCACATTTCGTTGCAAGTTCAGTCGAATGCTTGGAATGGTGCTGATAATTTAATGTGCTTTATGTTGGTAGGGAATTATAAAACTGCCTCTGTGACCCCTTATCTGATTCTAGCGCTGCATTTAATGCTTCATTTGCTCCCCTACCCCTTTTCCTTCACTCCTGCTCAGTGGCCCAGTTGGTTAGACGCTGGCCTACTGATCGCAAGGTCGCGGGTTCAAATCCGGCACGGACTGATCGTTTTTAAGCGTCCTTGAAACGACAGCTTCATGTCAGTAGATTTACTGGTGTGTAAAAGAACTCCTACGTGACAAAATGCCGACACACCGGCGACGCTGATGTGATCCTGGCAATTGACAGCGTCGTTAAACAACAAAATAATTTAATTGGTTCCTGAACCTGAAATCAGTCTGTTTTCAGAGATTAACGTGTAAATGAAACTTTTACACCAAACCAATATGAGATGGACTCATCCAGGGGCTGATATAGATCGTCCTTGCGAAGCATGGTTTCCAGCCACTCAATGAAATGCTTCCGCACTTCTCCCCTTTCGCCGCTCACCAAGGCTTTACCTTTGTTCACATATTAATGCGCGTGTTTCGGAATTGAATTCAAACCAATAAAGAGATTGCTCACCCACAATTGGTGTGAAACACAGATAATGTGGAGATTCTCCCAGCATTAACTAAAGAAAAACACAATAGGGAACCAACACCATCCGCCATTAAATTTTGTGTTATCCATAGGTAATACTCATAACCATCACTGTGTGAGGGCTTGGAAATAGAGATTAAGTAGTGTGAAAGATAGGAAATATGAGGTATTTGAGCATTGAAACACTAACAAATAATACCTCGGAAATAGTCAATGCCACATGAGAATTATTTTAAATCAATGTTGTGCTTTAACGGGATCTACAGTTGCTACTACAGTTGTGTGTTTCTGTTTCTTTTCTTTCTTTCTTTTTCTTTTTCTTCTTCTTCTTCTTCTTCTTCTTCTTCTTCTTCTTCTTTTTAAGTATAATAAGTTTTGAATGCCTTTTCATGGTTCATATACAAAGTCGTTCAAAATAAATAATACTATTTGCCATGCAAATATGTTAAATAAAAATAATATTTTAATTAAAATTCATTGAGCCAATTTTGGAAATTTAGAGAATTTTTGAGACAAAAGCTTCGAAACATTTTCCATGTAAAGAGTGAGGAGATTTTCTTGAAAACCTTGATGCCTCATCTTTAGAAGATGTTGAAATAAATACCAAGTTTATTATTTATCCAACATTTAGTTTTTGACTTTTTCTCTGTCTCTCTAGTGCTTACACATATCCTTTATTTATTCAGGGCCACAAAACATGTATTTCCGGTGAAATATTAACATGTATGTTTTAGTAGAATAAAATATTTTGGGTTCGGGCTCCAAACATGTGCTTCTGGTGAAATCCTATTGTGCAATTTGTAGGTGGATTGGAATAGTTCTTCTACCTAGTAAATGCGTGATAAAGAAAGTACAAAGCTACCACCTACCCATATTTTCAACACCTGACACATTAATGTAAATCGTATATCGATTTTAACCAAATATTGTAAACTTACATATTATAACTTAGCTACCCCATATTTAAGATAACCCTATTTCTCGGGATAATTCAGTTAATTTGGCCACTTACATGTGCGGTTTACAATTACTGATTGTAGTGTTTAACGCCCGCTTTTACTACTACGGCACCGCAGGCGGTGTCACTGATGATACATGGAATGAAGATGGAGCACCGGTGGAATGAGATGCCGGGGGAAACCGGAGCACCTGGAGAAAACCCGCCCTGACGCCTCTTCGTCCACCACGAATACCACATGCGTGTCCCTGGGATCGAACCCGGGCCGCCTAGGTGGTAGGCGAGCGCGCTAACCGCTCGGCAACGGCGCCGCCATTTCTGATTATGTATATAATTGCCATTATCTGCTTTAGTCACATTATACGTGACTCTCTTCTATGAAATAAGCTATATGTCTACCTCACAACCCCGGAAGGTCAGGGTTGGAAAATCATGTGCACATTGCTTGGAAGATACGTCGTGCCTTTCCAAAGCCTGAAGAGAGAAGTGTCGATGGCTTCCAGCTCTTTGAACCTGGGCTCATTTTGGCAACCATCAACATTACTTCGTCTTTTTGGCAGACCTGAGACACCCTACTGAACCTCAAAAATATACGATAGACTTCATCTATATTTATTAAACATAGAATACTGATGTATGTGGTATTGTGAAAAAATCACTTATTCGTTGTGTGTTGATGAGCGTATTTTTTCTGGCAACACCATTATCACCTGACGTACTCATACTTGTAGGAATATTTTAGCTACCAGACTCAAGACTTTTCATTCATTGCACTTACACCGTACGTATCTTTTTATTTTCTCTACTTTTTATAGTGGGGCAAGTATTGTATTCGACCCAAAAATTCGATGTCGAAAATACATGTTTTGAGGCCTCCTGAATCCAAAAAGGCATTTTTAAAAAAAGGTGCATGTGTGTGTTTGTGCGTGTGTGTCTGTAAGTAGCATAATTCAAAAACGAAAAGTCGGTTAAAAACCAAAGTAGGTATTTTATTTTAATATCTTTAAAAGATGCGACACGAATGTTTTTAAGAAAATTCCTCCAACCTAAGCTACCCCTTACATGGAAAGTTTTTCGAAAATTTTGAGTTTCTCGAAAATGGCTCCAATGAGTTTGATTAAAATGCGATATGTTTAAGATATTTTAATGCCAAATGAAATGCATATTTTGAATTTTCTGATTATAGTCCATGTAGTCCTGTTTACTCTTGATTACTTTTGCATAACTGATAAACCGTAAGAGACAGACCAAATCTTACTATACAAAAATCTAGATCTTATTAAAACAGAATTTATGTCCAAATGTATTTTTTGTGGAGTGAGCCATTTTGAAGGTATTCCTTCTTATATTTGTGAGTTGCAATACTTTTTTCAAATGGAAGATCGTTACTCACTCTTTTATCTGTTGCCCATGCAAAGAGAACGGAATTTCAAACTCTTCATATAGCGATCGCTGTTAAAGCATCTTACTATCACTCAAAACCTACTGTATTCCCCTTGTATCTACAAGGAAATGTGCAATAAGATAATTTCTGCAAATGTTTATCTCGACTAACATGAAGAAGATGGAGGAACAAGTGTTTGTAAGAATAGTTAATACTAGAGTAGAGAAAGTTATATGAGTGCAACACATCAGATTTGTTCATGTTGTACGTGTAATAGTTTGTTTAGGGAATTAAAGCTTTTTTAAGGAATTGCTTTCATATTTCCAAACAGTTGAGTTAAAATTTTGTGTGCCTTATTTATTTTGAAAAGTAATCTCTGCTTATCCATGGTTTGTCTCTTTGTTTCAGGTAAGTGAGAGTCAGAGTTGTTCGTGTAGCTGCATGGCAAACCACTGGTAAAGTTATTTTATTTTTAAACATTTCTTCCTTCTCAAAACCATTAAGTACATAATACTAATCCCGGCTATGACATTCAATTTGTCAGTCTGATTCTACCTTTCCGATATTTGTCCCACATAGGGATCCTGTGAAAGAACAAATAATTACCATTAATTGTTCTTGATTGAATATGAAGCCGGGACTTAAAATATTTACACATTGTAAGTTGTTATTAGGGTATGTTATTCCATATAAACTGAGATAAAGAAAACTCGACAGCTTTAGCGGATCCATTCAGTAAATCCGGGTGGCTAAGCCTTATTTTGTATACTTGGTACTTCTCGTACGTCATTACAGAGCTCATATCGGCGGTGGTGAGCCTCATGCACATGTCCCAGTGCGTGCGATTGTCTTTGAAGATTTTCACTCGCTCCGTGTAGTCGAACAGTAAGGTCCTCCGCTAATGTTACAAGAGTGCCATATAACACTCTTCACACAACTCCACAGAAAATAGTCGAAAGGTATCAGACCTAGTGACCGTGCTGACCATGGAACTGGTCCAGCTCTACCAATCCATAGATTTGGATATGGGACGTAGAGGTGATTCCGCACACTTATATCAAGGTGTGCTGGAGCTCATATCGGCCATTTCAGCAGCTGTGTGCTGGTTCGTGCCGCAGTGCTGTTAAAACGTTACTACTTATATATTGGAAACTACACAGTTAACGTAGTAGGATACGCACCAAGGACTCCATGGAGGAATTTAGCGCATGCGCAGGAATGTTATTATGCTCAGATCGTTCATCCCAGTACAAAGATGTCTAAAGGATTGCATATCTTCCATATAAAGATACCAAAACGAATGTTAACAAATTGTCACAACCGTTCGTTCTTAGACTTTTGACGCTCTCCAGCGCTCAAACCGTGCACTTCTGGACAGGGGTTCCTGTTTGAAAACCGATCAGCTTGCCATCCCGCACAACATACTAAGTGTTGCCGCCATTTTTTGTTTGTTTGGGGGGAGGGATGGGAATAGATCTTTCCCTAGCACAAATTTCGTGATGTCGTCGCTTGGTCCTACAACACTGAAACAGGGTGAAACAAATGATAGTAAATGTTGGGGACAGAACATTCATGATAGAAGTGGAAACGCCGAACATTCGCTTATCAACCCGGGTAAATGACAAAAAAGTATAAGAAAAAACCATGATTAGAATGGTCAGCCCAAGGGGAATAGAACCTGGAACCTCCCGGATGTGAGCCTCACACGTTTCTGAGGAGCAATGTCTCTCGGTAGAAAGTGAGGACTTCCATCGTCCTGCCGGAGCAACAGTTCTCTGAAGTCTTGACAATTAGGACCTATTGCAGGGCTATGATGCGACGATAGGCACAAGTAAATGACATCCGCACGGATCAAGATGTCTGGATCCTTTGGTGTGACATATTAGCACACAGCAAATCATGAAGATTAATTTCTGCTTTAAATGCGTTAACTTTTTCGTCTTTTGAGAGCACCACAAAACTTCTATCTACTGCACAACTCCGGTGCACTACATACAAGCGTTTAACACTTTGGTTTTCATTAACGAAAAATTCAATTACAGCTCATCGCTTGTAATGAGAATCTGTAACACAACTTTAACGGCTCGTTAGAGCTCCATCGTCTGTCAAAATGACACTGAAACTCGCTACACCATATGTGTATTTTTAGCATTCGAGAAAGCATTTTAAGTTTTTTTTTTTTTTTTTTTTTTTTTTTTTTTTTTTTTTTTTTTTTTTTTTTTTAAACTCCTTAACTGTTATGGTTCTCGGCCTCCCATTCTGCATGGGTCGTTCAATAATTAGTAGCAGTAATTTTTGTACGTGGTATTATCGGTGGTAAAAGATGCAAGCTGAAAGCAATGATAAATAAGTGTATCAGTTGGGTGTTATCTGTGAGTTTCAAGGCAGATTTATTTGTAACATATTTATAGTGAGTTTTATTTGTTGTCTGTTATGTGTAATGCTCTAAAATGTTGAGTAAATACGAACAATGATTCTTTGTTAAAATTGAGATTGCAAGAGGTAAGAACACTCGACAATGCCATGCACCATTACTTGAAGCTTATGATACTTTACCATATGGTACCGTGGCTAGGGGGCGCATGCATTTCTCACAGGTAGGGAAGGTGTTCATAAAAAATGTGGAGCAGGCAGATTAGAATCAGCAAGTGGTGTTGTGCATGTGAACGCTGTTGAGAGTACTGGTGGAAGAATACGCAGCTGGACTTGTATTGAACTAACAAGGGAAGATGGAATTGCTCTTGTTACGATTCTTCATATACTTAATAAGTTAAATATGTGGTAAATCTGCACTTGATGAGTTCCAAACAATCTTGCTGGGAAAAACATGTGGCAGAGAATGGAACCAACGTAGTTGCACTTATAACGCTTTGGGCATGAAGGCTTTAGAACCAGACAGTCCATTATAGGAGCAGTAGAACAGTCTGTTCGAAGATTGGTACAACAAAATGCAGTGAATGGAGCTGTGGAGGTGGGTTATTCGTGTTGGAGGAGATTACTTTTGAGCACAGCAACAATGTGACTTCCATAAATGGTTTCTTTGGTGTTGATTTAAATTTTGCCACTAATTATTGAACGACCTATGTATATTGGGCGCGAAAGACCACTTATTTTGCTGAGAGGCATGTTTATCAAACTTAAGGTTCGTTTAGTGCCGTAAATCTACGAAATGAGACCCCTGGCTTTACTTCCCTTCCGAAGGGAGCCATTCAAAGGATTTTTACGCCCGATAAAATCAATCGCCCTCTACCAGGTTTGAAACTGCCACCTCGGGAAACAGAGGCTAGCGTGTTACACCTAGAACACGGAGGGCAATCCACGCTTTACGGTGAGAGAGCGAGCGAGAGAGAGAGAGAAGGAGAGAGAGAGAGAAGGAGAGAGAGAGAAGGAGAGAGAGAGAAGGAGAGAGAGAGAGTTGAGGTACTGCCTGGCGCCTTGATCACACCCTTCTAATCCCTTCCCTCTTGGAAAAATTCTGCCGAATTATTGTTACCAAGAAGTGGAGATAGCATTCTTTGTCTTTAATTTGTAGTCAACTAAACTATTGTTTATGTACAAGAGCACTATGAATGGGATCTCTTGCATATGCTTGAAAGGGGTTTGGTGCTAAACCGCATTACTTATAACTAGGCTTCGAACCTTTATATGGCTATCGCCAAATGAAGCGATTGCAAGTTATTCTATCTCCACAAGGGCAGAGGGTGACGTCATTGTACGGGTAAAGTGCCAGCACAAAGTACACTGCCTACAGTGCATAATGTCTCTTGAATGTGTTCATTAGTTCCATACAGTGAAATGCCTGCAGCACGAAAATCTAAATCTTCACGTATTGCTGAACTTGTACAAGAATTTTGGAGTGAATATTTTACTGCAAATGGTGACAACGTTGAATGTAAGTTAGGCAAAATTTATCTACAACGTTCCTACGTTGACTGTGTCTTGCGTCCTCTGTGTTGTGATCATGTGACAGACTTCCTATAGTATACACCCCGCAACTTTGTTCCCTGCATGAAGGTTCGGAACTACTTATAGCCATGCCCCGCAGATATGTATTATTTCGCAATGCTTTACCTTCCCTTTGTAATGCAAGGGTAGCCAATAAAAACGATATAAACACAGTCATGATAAGTACACAAAACGAATTTAGTAATATGCACTGTTTGGGATCACCTTTCAGTTTCTTATCGTCCTACGGGGCTCTTAAAGGGCGTCAAGTATAAGCACTGATCAATGGCCTGTTGAACAATTGCGATACGGTGCTAGAGGCGTGGCTCTGTAATGAGAACAAGGAAACGGGGGAGGTGGACGGGTGGATGCAATTGACCGTTAGTTAAACCACGTTTTAATTTCCTTTAGCTTTTTCTCCAAATTCTTAATGTCTGTTATGGAAAAGGTTGCAAATGTTGCTTTCAATAAGCAATATTTTTTGAGTTAAACGATTCTGAGTTATAACAAAAACAAGCTTTGTCCTTAGAATCACAAAATGGTGTAAAGCGTTACAGTAAACATATCATGTATCATGAACAGTGGTGCCATTGGAGAGGAATAAAGAGAGGGGTAACGATTTACTAAGCGACAAGAAAAAATCAATACTTCTCTTTCAGGCCGACGTGTCATTGGTTATATCTTGTCCAGCCAGTAGCATGAAAGTGCTGTGTTGTCATTGCAGAGGGTTAAAGACAGGGAAATAAGGGGAAGCTACGAAGGCCTCGTTAAACAATCACGATACCCTTCCATTTTACTAAATTCGTTTTCTGTTCACTCTTTTGTCATCCTAAGAGACAGGCTTTAACCGAAGGATCCTCCCATCTATCGGTTGTAAGCATTTACATACATGTGAGTATTAACTGTTACGTAATATGTTGAATTTATACGGTTATGATAATATAAATTTGACAATTCTCTTCGAATATGTTAAGATAATTAATTGATCTTGTTAACCAAGAAACTATTTTAACCGCAGAACAATGCTATCCACAACAACAGCCAATGAGGCGAAGGATTTTGTCTCCAACTAATTCCCAACCAAACATCTAAAATGACTTTTCATTAATTTCTATTGTTTATGAATTTACTGGACAATGGTCTCGAAAAAAATTACAACTGTAATACAGTTTGGAATGGGTCAGAGATATCGCCAGATACTCTCCGAGTCTTCTAAACTCTGGAAATGTTGAACAGTGTGTAAGTATCTTTTGGCGACAAAAGCAATATTGGCTATTTAGATCATTACAGTAAATGAAATGTTAAACCTTCTTACCTTGCTCGTTGGTCCCATAATAATTATTTAATAATACAAGGGCTAAAGAGTTTTCAGATGGTAGAGAAACCACTAGCATCAATACTGTAACAAATGCAAACATCAGTTGCTGTTAAACACTTTATCACTTAGACGTTTAGCATATAATAAACGTGCACTTCAGACACTGTTGCAGACACAGAATAAAACACAATTAATCTGTCGAATCAAATCACAACTGAACTGAATTCGGCACTGTCCACAACGCTCAACTGAATTGTCACTGTAGCTGTCTGCTAAAAAACTCTCCACTCTTAGTTCAGCTCCACTATCAATTCCATGTCGTCTCGACTCGACTAGACTGACCACCGGGCGCTGGCCGGCTTCTTATGTAGGCCACGGATAGAGAAAGAACGTTTAGAAAGGGAAACCGTCCAAAACGAATCTTCGGGAGCCAGGAGGCGGCGCACATTGACTATTGTTTAGCCACTATCCCCGCTCCTAAGTGGGCTAGGAGGCCGGACCAGCCCGCTCCGACGTCTCGCACCGCCGTGACATGGGGGCGAAATTGATGAATATGAGGATTTCTTCCCTCTAAGATCACAAACTAAATGTTTGGAAGTGGCACATATGTAGCCTGTAACCACCGAAAAAATCGTGTATTTTGTTAACTATATGGTATTGGGTGACCAATTCCGGATACAAGTTATTTATTTACATAATTATTTACATACGCTTGTAAGAATTTGCAACACAGAAGGGCATTAACAAAACTAAGGAAGGCATAAGTGATATTAAAAGATTACGAATAGTGTGGCTTAAATATCGCCTCGTTATAAGCAGGTCCGATTGCATTTTTTTCTGCGTCCCCTGTTTCCTCAGTTACTAAATCGTGACCTTCTATAACATACATTGTATATTGATTACTACTAAGCCCTGGCACAACAGCCCATGAAGAGCCAAGCCTTACCACCCATCCCCTGCGTCCCCGACCTTGGCCCACTACAGGCGTCATTGGTGGGGCGCAGTACAGGATGGAGGTACGTGGTCAGCGTCCCGATCCCTCCCGGCCAGTTATGCGATCTTCACGACCTGAGGTATATTGATTAGAATGAAATATTCTCGGCTTTTATCCTACTTTTACACGCATTTTCTGCGGAGTAATCATTATATTCTACTGCTCTTTATTCTCAACGAAAAAGAAGTGCTTTCTACTGCAAAACATTCTCAACAAAAAGTCAAAGCCTTCTTCGCAAACATGTCCTTTTATTACTTCAGCAAATTTCTATTCTAATATACAGACTTTGTAAATACCTCTTTTTAGGTAGACGTGTAGAAAGTGAAATTAGGTGCATATATCACGAAGTTGATATGGAGTGTTGATGGAGTTCATTAAAAACAATGTCGATTGTTTGATTGATTTCCCCACGCGCACTAACATACATTTTCTCTCTTTATACTAGCATAAATTTAGCCTCAATTTTTCTTTGTTTCTGAACGCTCTTATGAAAGCATCTACTGTTCATTATATCCGGCCTAAGATACAGCGTGGTCAGTTCATCACGTTACTTAGTTTAACCGTCTTCACATCTCCCAGTATGTACCATAACAGTTGGATTTGTTTCAACGGGACATTTGATAGAACTAACTGGAATTCCCGCTTGGTTAACGCGACTTCGAACGCAATAATCTATTTATGACTGGCTCTTTGGCTGAAGTTTATCGGAAGTAGTTACTACAGAAGTGAATCGTGAACTAAGTGAGGAAATAAAACCCCATCAGTTGTACACGGTGCCTCATAAAAGTAGAACCAAGCAGGAAAATAAAACGCCCTACTTCGTGCTGTTTCAAATAAAAAGTTTAAGAAGCTTACTGTCATACCGAACGAGATGGCTCCTCTAAGGCGTGTGAAGCTCACATTCGGGATGTCCCAGATTCGATTCTCGGCCATTTCAACCTCGGTTTCCCTGGATATGTAGGCGAACGTTGGGTGCATCCCATTCCGCGAGATTTTGTTCCCACCATTTTCTTTTATCTGTTTGAGCATTGTAGGACCAAGTGACGGCAGGACGGCGCAGTTTGCGTGATGAAGACATTTCTTCCTGGCGCTTGGAATACCACTGGGCTTCCATCCTTGCTGGGAGTGTCTCTTCTATTCCCAGGTCTCCCACGTTGCGGGTGGATAAGTCAGGGCCAGCCGACGTCAGAATTAGTGTCATGTTGGAATCTTATCATTGCTAGTGTCCATCGTCGTCCGAATTAGGTCTCCCGTTCACCCCTTCCTCCCAGAGGTCACGCTGGAAGTACAACTGACCCATTATGGTCTACGTGGGTGCTGTAGGTACTCCAATTGCTGAAAGCCCATGTCTGGCCACCCACAACTCCTATCATTCCAAGCAACATTGCATTTCGGAATGCTAGTCCTATCAGGTTTCATGAATTGTTTCATCTCTTGTAAAAACATCAACTGTGAGACAATACAGACTGAACATGAAAATATGGAACAACGCCTTGTCTTATACCAGTCTAGGTAAATTCTGATTAATTAACACTTTTGCCTTATTAATTTGAGTATGCCAAAACCTTCTTAGAGCTACATGGGGTAAAACCGGGCGATCATTAACGCTACTCGTACAACGTGCTATGTGAACCGAACAGTTTCGCCAAACATCTTGTTTTTAGAAATCGACGAACCCACAAAGATCTCAGTGCGACGCGTGTCCTAGAGTACATCATCTAGTAGATAATACATTTCTTTGTCCAAGAGCTCCGAGTACATTTTAGCGTTGTGTTTCCGTGGGTAATACTGTTTGAAATACCTTTCCAAATATTTACGGGAAGAGGTACTATCTTCCATGAATGTAAATACCCAACTTCGGTGAGACCTGCGCGAAGATTCATCTAATTCTCAGGTGCACTTGCACAGATGGTATGAGAATTAAATTAATCATACGCTTCTCTTGCTGTTTGGAGGGCATGGCAGCCGTGTCACCTCGAAACTTACCTCGCAGTTTTGAAAAGCAGTATTTCAGCAATCCTACATTAACGGGCAAGCATTGCAGATTCAACTTCAGTACACCTGCAGAAAATATGTTCTTATGGTGTTTCTATTAAGTTGTGGACTAGAACTAAAAATGATTTCAGTCTTGGGTGCTAGACCTACAGACGTGAGATAAATTATTTCGTGTGTTCACTATAGCGGAACTGGCTAAGGCGTGTTCGCTCCAATCAATAATGTGGGCTAACCTTGGTTCTAATCTCGTTTAACATTCTTTTTTTATTTCCTTTTTTCTTTCTTAACGGGAACATCATTATTTATAAAATTATACAAACTAATGGGATCATTTCCGAGTTCCTCCTTGAGGTATTTTTATTCCGCATCCCGTGGTAACGTTTCCTGCCGTCTTATAGTTGCTGCAGTGCGATTGCTATTTTACAACAGAGTGCTTCATAAGATAGTAATTGCAGTTGCTGAAAATAAAGTAGGGAACAAGCCTACCTCAATTGTCAATCAGTTCTTCCGAAATTAATATTTCGCTTTACATATTCACATTCAAAAGCATCTCTATAAATTTCGTAGACTAATACCATATTGAAATATATAAGCGTGTAATGGTGTAAAATAGAGCTTTAATGGTCATAAAATGCATTTTTACAAAATTTGGATGCCAGTTAATAATGTAATTAATGATATATTGAACAGAACAGAATGCAGTTGTAGATTACTTGAGGGTGAAGCAACCTTTGCACCTGTCGTTTATTTCCAAGCAGGCACAACATTGCCATGTCTCAATAAACTCAATTTTTAGCAGTGTGATTTCATCAGATTCTTCATTCCTGATGAAAAGCTGTGGAGAAATAAACACGTTTGTTAATTTTGTATTTCAAAAAATGAACATGCGAAAGGCGAGGATCGAACCCCCGGTAGCTAGCAGTTCTAAATTCTACAGTCAATGATGAAGCGCTCTTAGCTATTCTTCACTTTGACATTTACGCTGTATCATACGATATTAAGCTTGTTGTCACTAACTTGGCAGCTAATTTCACTGCAAGGTGGAAAGTTCGTTAGCACCTTTAGAAATGGTTTAAAAATTTGCTTTTCTTCCTTGATATTTGCTTACATTTATTTAGAGGAATAACAAAAGAGCGGAAGATCCGTGGTTCAAATCCCGGCTATTGTATTGAATTCTTCAGTCCTGATTCCACTTCTTAAACATTACCCACACACGGCTTGCGTGTTTAAAAACACCAGCAGTAAGTTTGTTGGCATAAATAAATAATAATTTCATAAGTAACTGCTTCACTGAGTTTCCAAGATTTTAAGTTTAAATATATTTTATATCCGTAAGTAAATAATATCCCATACCTAAACTTTGCTGCTTGCATAGAAAAGGTGTTATCATGATTTATCCGTATTATCGATTTTTAGAAATATGAGGGCAATTCGGAAAGTAAGTTCCTTTAATTTTTATGGAATGCTAGGCATTGCATTTTTTTGAATTTTAATTAACACTACTGAAAAGTAGACCTTTTCTATTATGTTCCAATGTCATTTCTACTTATATTGAGGATATTGTACCGCTTCACAAATGTTGAAATCCCTTCTATATGCCTGTGGTTGAACCACCCTGTAACGCTCTCCTTGACATCTTCATTCGTTTCAAACCAGGGAGGGGTAGAAAAGAAGTCACCTTGCGAAAGAAGTAGCAAATCCTTCCTTCTTATTAGCAAACAAACTGTACAACAATCTTTCCCCCTCTTTCTCTTATACGTACTTGCCATCCCTGGGTCATGTATTCATGTAAATCAAAAACACATTTGCTTTTGTAATGACGTGCATTGGAAAAGAATACGTGGCGTGTACAATTACATGTGAGAGTGTAAATATTGTGGAAGTATAATGATAACGTGCATTTTTTGAAGTTGAAGGTGTTTGCTAACCAGCTCTTGATAATGTGATTTGTATTCGTTATGTACAGTGTTCACTGTGAGCCTCATATAAGCAGCATGACAGAGTTTGTGCAGTATCCAACCCCTGCCTAGTCGGCAACTTCTCTGGCATGACGTTGGTGCGTGTCTGTAGCTGCTCAGAGCCTAAGTTGGGCTCTCTTACTGCTGTGGACCTGTATCTAACGCATCCTGCACACATCAAAGTAAGAATAGTCCATATCAAATTGTTAACTTATTTGCAGATTAAAAAAAAACTCTGAACCATAACATTTAATTTTATCTCGTTTTATATCACTGATTTATATTTTAGTAAATCCATAATTTTTAAATTGGCCGCAATAGAAGAGGCAAATCTCACTGTACGTTGTAAACACGGAGAAACAGAGATGGGATTTTTAAAGGCATCTCCTCCAAGAACGGAATATACCAGAAATAGTACGAAACAATCGTTGCATTCAAATAGGGACAGCTAGGTATACACAAATATAAATTTAACAAATTTTCCATTTCTATAACATAGGCACTCAACAGAAGTGTAATACATTATGCAGAAAGAACTGTTAAAAGGGAAGCTTTATAATCAAATTGCACATTATTTTACTATTCGCACGAGAGTAGAAGTAGCTGACTGTTAAGGAAAACTATTTATAATACGTGGATAGACCCTTCGGTGTAAAACCAGCCTCCTTTGTTCTTCTTTCTTTCTCTCTTTAGTCTTCGTCTCCACATATGTCTGAATAGCGTGTATTTGTAGTGCTTAACGCCGATTTTATTACATACGGCACCGCAGGCGGTGGCACTGATGATACATAGACTGAAGATGGAGCACTGAGATGGCGGGGGAAATCGGAGAACCCGGAGGAAACTCGCCCCAGCGCCGCTTTGTCCATCACAAATCCCACATGCGGTCGTCTGGGATCGAACCCGAGCCGCTTTGGTGAGAAGCGAATGGTCTAGCCACTCGCTTACGGCGCGGCTAAATATGTTTATCATTTTATACCTTTTTCTTCACAGAAACATTTTCCACAATCAGTTTTTTGTTTTCCTCGTCCAGTTATCTATCTCCTTAACATTTTTTTTTAAATTATCGATCTTATAAGTCAATAAATGCAGTATTAATGTCCACTATACTGCCTTAGGGCACAAGCAAAGGATTTTGATATAATTCTTCTTGTGAGGTCCGATTCAAAAATAAAAATGCGGGTTTAAAATATCTATGCTCTGTAGGTTCTCTCCAATAAAACTCTATAAGCAAATATCCAAACGTTTGCGGAATTCATAGGTAATTATATAACACGTATTTCGAGATTTATAAGATCGTTGAGATGTGCAACTAGCTTACGCAGCCCGGAAAATACGCCTCTGTTCCTTACGACACGCGGATCAATAGCGTGGTGTTATTGCGTTTATTTATGGCTTTATTGATACCGCAGCAGATCTGTAACCTTGTGGAGAGTACCTTTATGAGATACATAAAAGCTACACGTGGCGCTTAACCTCATATTGCAACTTACATTGTGCATTTTTAATCTTTCGAAATATAGTTTCAACCTACTTCAGAGTGAAATATGCCTAAACTGTGCTAAGCCCTGTTAATGCTCATCTTCAATATTAGATACACGACATAAAGGTTACGCAAGGTTTCACTTTATTTATATGTGATATAAAAATTTCTTTTGACAGTAAATGACATTGCTACACTCACATGACTTTCTCTACTTATAAACTTCTATTCTCATAAGTTATTCTCATAAAGCGTTATTACTTTCTCTACTACGAATAGCAAGCAGGGAAAGTATTGTATTCGACCCAAAATTTCGATGTCGAGATTTCACCGGAAATATATGTTTTGAAGCCCTGAATCCAGAAAAAAGCATTTTTATAAAAATGTACTTGTGTATGTGTATGTATCTGTGTGTGTGCGTGCGTGTGTGTGTGTGTGTGTGTGTGTGTGTGTGTGTGTGTGTGTGTGTGTGTGTGTGTCTTTCTTTGAACAACATAAGTGACAAATGAAAAGTCGGTTAAAAAACAAAGTTGGTATTTAGTTTTAAGATCCTTCAAGGATGCGATAAGATGTTGAAGAAAGGTCTTCCACCCTAAACTACCCTTTCCATAGACAATTTTTCGAAATTTTTTATTTTCTTAAAAATGGCTCTAACGCCATAAGATACTTTTATGGCAAATGAAAATTATATTTTGAATTTTCAGGCTATATCCCATATAGTTCTATTTACTCATGATGACTTTCGCATAACTGGTAAACCGTAAGAGATCTCCATAAAACAGCCAAATCATATCCAAAAGCATTTATTTGTGGAGTGAACTATTTCGGAGATATTCCTTGTTATTTGTGTGAGTTTTCCAATACTTGAACGTTTCTTAATTGGAAGCTCGTTATTCACTTTTTTATCTCTTGGCCGTGCAAGAATTTCAAAGTCTTCATATAGAGACCAGCTTTGAAAGGTTTGACTATCGCTCAAAGCCTATTGTATCCCATATTTCCCTTGCACCTACAAGGAAATTAGCAATAAGATAATTACTGTAAATGTTGATCTCGACTAACTTGAAGAAGATAGAGTTTGGAAGAATAGTTAGCACAAGAGTAGAGAAAGTCATGCGTGTGCAGCACATCAGATTTTTTTTCTATCTAGTTCATCTTATTGAAATAGAATTGCAGAATTGGTTTCATCGCACATTTCGTTGTACGTACAAGGGAGATACGGGAAACCGAAGAGATAGTCAAATATTTAAATGCGGGACGCTCTTTCTATAATACCTAGAGAAATAACTGAAGGGTGACAGCACTTCAAAGCATGACAAAGTATTGAACAACAGAAACCAATAAGAATGGGTATCCTGGAAATTTCTGAAGCCACAATAAGGTTATTTGAAATAAATTGTGTGTTTTAAAGATATCTACATTTTCGTATATTAAAATGTAATACATAATTATATAATAATCTTTCCGAATGAAGGTTATTCCAACAAAATTCAAAATTTACATTTTACTTATATAAATACCTTAAATGTATAGTATTTTAATCAAAACCGTTGGCGCTATCTTTGAAAAAAGCAAAAGTTTCTAAAAAATAGTGGTAAAGGGTAACTGGGGTGGGGGATTTTCTTGGAAATCTTCGTATCGTAACCTTAGAGAATACTGCATTTAAATACCAAGTATGCTATTTAGCCAACATATCATTTTTGAGCTATGTTGCTGGCCTCTCTCTTTCTCTCTCTCTCTTTCTCTCTCTCTTTCTCTCTCTCTCTCTCTCTCTCTCTCTCTCTCTCTCTCTCTCACACACACACGGACTTACGGATTTTCTTCTAAAAATATATTTTATTGGATGCAGGAGACCTCAAAATATATATTCGGTGAAATCTCCGTATCGAATTTTTGGTGGAATATAATAGTTATCTTCTCGGTCTCTAGATACCTGGTAGAGAAAGTAAAACACTCTGTTTAGAAGGTGTGATAAAATAACACACTATTAAGGGTTTAACTTCTCTTTGGATAATAAAAGTGTACTAACCGACAACTTTTTGGTAGGTTTGATTATAGAAGCATAACTAATCGTATAATTGGCTATTTCTGGATAAAAATAATATTTACAAATATTTGTAAGTGTGTATTTCACTCAGAAATTGGCTGACCCAATTAATATGAAACTCGGATTATAACGTACTTTAGGTTCCGCTTGAAGTATCCTTTTTCCTGAGGCACTATAGCCGACGAAGGGTCTGAGCCAACCAACCCGACTACCGGTCTCAAGTCCACTTACACACCGCAGAGTTTGGCGGCCATCCATCGTTTAGAGAGAAGCAAACGAAGAGGCTTTCTAATGAGTCACGACGTCCCACAGGTCCCCTCGACCACACAGGTAATCGAAGGATTAGGAAGGAAGGAAGGCTAAATTACGCGCCTAAGTTTTGAGCTACTTCCACGGCATGTGCCATTTATGAGGTCGAGCAAAGCCTGAGGGGGGGGGGGGGGAGAGAAAAAAAAAAACCTTTCATGAGCCCGTGATTTAACACTTTGGTCATCCGTGTTGGTATGGTGACGATGATGACAATTATGCTTATGGTTCTTGTGCCAGGGAGTAGCTTCCATGACTGGCAGCCACGAGTTGCCTAATGAATATTCTTCTAGGGGTCGAATTGATTTAATTGATTTTTCAATAAAGCGCTCTGGGACCCTATCATTTCCACAGTGGGAAGATAAGTCATTGTTCTGACAGATAGCAGAATTCACATGAAACCACTCGCCTGTATACTGGGTGTCCCAAAAAATACCGACAACGCTTAGTATGTTGTGCGGAATGGCAAACTGATTAATTTTCAAACAGGAACCCCTGTCCGGAGATGTGCGGTTTGGCCGCTGGAGAGCGTCGAAGTTTGAGAACGAATGGTTGTGAAAATTTGTTAATATTCGTTTTGGTGTCTTAATACGGAAGGTATGCAACCCTTTAGCCATCTATGTACTGGGATGAACGACCTGAGCATAATAGCATTAATGGACGTGTATTAAATTCCTCCACAGAGTTCTTGGTGCGTATCCTACTGAGTTACTTGCATATTTTTCACTACAATAACGTTTTTAACAGCAGTGTGACACAGCTGCTGAAATGGCCGACGTGGCTTCCACCACACTTTATTTAAATGTGTGGAATCACCTCAGTGTTGCATATTCAAATCGATCAATTGGTAGAGGTGAACCAGTTCCATGGCCAGCACGGTTGGCACTTCTCGACTATTTTCTGTGGAGATGTATGAAGAGTATGGTGTATGGCACAAGTAATCAGACGCTGTTCACTCTCCTCTTTAAGCAGAAGGTCTATGGCACTGTTAATGACAAACGTTACACCATTGAAACATGTCTATGTTTTCGGCTCCTGCTCCCGAGATCCTCTGTTTCTTTACATTAACAAAGCTGCTTTTTTAGGCCATGGATAAATGATCGTCATGTCTTTACCACCAAGGCAGAGTTTATATGGGAATTATTACGTTACTGCTGGTAATCAACAGTTAAGGATGTTTCCAATCGGTTCGGCGAGTTTTCGAGTTTATGTGTTGCCATGAACCTTAGGTTGCAGGAATTAACTGCAATTAAGGCAATGTATCTGGGAAAATTAAAAAATCCGCACTTTCCTTCTGATTTCTTTGAATTTCTTTCCACACACTCAGAACATAACATAAATAGCATACAGAAATTTCAGTGCCATGCGTCAAACCATTTTTATAGTACTAATATATTTATTAATAATTAATCACTTTTTGATAGGTTCATATGAAATGACTTTTGGACCCTACAGTTTATTGTATCTATCTTAAATTTTTAATTTAAGTTCAGTATACAAGTATAAAGAAATTGTCATACCAAAATTGCTTTCATTTAATTAGTTTTAGAGAAAAAAAATGTTTTGTAAACAATTTATCAATATTTTCATTTTTTTCAGTATGAGCTATTAAAAATATTTAATTTCAGCTCAATTATTTAACATTTTTTAACTAGCGCACGATACATTTTAATACCTTAATCTTTGAAGGTCTCCTGAAAATGTGAAGCTAATAAGCTATAAACTAGGGTCCAAGGAGCATTTTGAATAGAGAAAAATGCTGAAAAAAGAAGGGAAAAAAAAAAAAAAAAGAGAACTGAGAAAAATATGCGGGACCCTCTGTTGCTTTCTTCTTGGTCTAAGTAGCAATTTTTGAGAATTTTAAGTTTGCTTGGTTATATCTTAATATTAAAACTTACCTTTCGCTTTCGCATTGTTCATAACATTTAAAAATTAATTGTTCTTAGCTAACCTCTACACTATGCACTTTCACTAGTTCATACACAAAATTCATAAAATATCTGCCTGTTACGGCCCTATTATAGACTAATGAATAACTTAAAACCTATTAACTACCTAAACAATGTCTAATATATAACTGGAACACTGAAATAACGTGGCAAGATTACAGAATTACAGAACACTGACGGCATTTCTCTGTTTGGAAGCAAAACATGTCAGGTTCGCGACATTTCAGTTCGATATAGTGAGTTCATTTCAGCACAGCCAACTCACAACTTTTCTGAAGCAAAACTCCCTGCAAGAGACCAAAATCAATGCCAGGGAAAACGAAAAATGCATTTCAAAGCTTTAGCGATGAAGTTTAGCGAGGATCGCTCACCCGCACTAGGGCATTTAAATGCCCTCCTGGAGCTCTAAAAATGGCTGATATTGAGAAAACTAAAGTGCGCCGTTAAAGTACAAAGTATAAGGATAAAAAAAGCAAAAGTAAAAATCTAAATTTTCAGCAATTTTCACCAAATTTTACCGATACGTTGCCGTGTTGTGTCGTACCACATAAAGCTTCTACTCCAAAAATGAAAATGCTGTACGCTTATAAGGAACGTGCATTAGACAAGTCTTAAAGTGGTATGGACATCGTGAGAGTACTAAGATTGTAATTCTGCAAAATGTACAACTACAGAAACTAAGTCACTGCCAATTAAGCTGATAATTCTATAGAGAAAGTTGCCGTGTGGCAATTGACAACATCATACCTGTACCTTACACAGAGAAAAGTCGTCAAGAATCTTGTCAAGGAAGAATAGATTCTACACCAGCGATGTCCAACCCTGTCTCTTTGGAGACGATTATGTAATTAGCCGCTGCTGCCCCACTTCCACTTTCAGTCGGAGGGTGAATCAGCTCTTGACTGTGAAGTGTAGAAACACAACCTGACAGTCAGTATCCAGTGACAGACACAAACAGGCGATTCCATGGCAGTTTCTAAGTCATACCATGAATCTCCTGGGAAATCCTCAGAAGATCTCTTCATTCTGGTTGACTTTTGCATAAATGGTAAACAGAGACAAAGAGACAAAGTGTTGCTAAATAAAAGGACAAACAAATGACAGTTACAGTTAACTAATAACTGTTAAACGTTTTTACAGATGTCAAACCATGTATGTATTTGCACGGTGAGAAAGAAATTTGTGTTGGGTTAAACAGTTTCGTAATTACAACATGCACCAACTATGAAACGGCTAGGCTGCTCCTGACATCCTATGGCACCGAGTTCCAGAGGCGAGAAAACCGATGAAATGGTGAAACAGGATAAATATAAAAGTATTCGATGTCCTGGTATTGAAAGTACATGACGATTTCCCCAACATGATAAAAGCTGTGTGTACTATGAAGAAACAATTTTAAAGCTATGATAATAAGTAAGAAGGGGAGGGGGGGGGGGGGTAGTGCGTATAATTTTAAAACAGAAGTGAAATACAACGAATGCTTCTATCGTAACTTAGACACAAGCATGTCTACTCCTCGAGAGAGGGGGCTACATGGTCGAACCAATGTACGTATAGTCCATTTTATAAGACTGACATCGCAAGTAAGGTGTTCACAGCAGTAAAGTGGAACCAGCTCCTATTACATGATTTACTTCATATGGGGAAGGTATTTTGATGTCTCTGATTGGTTAAAATTAGATATGAATCAATTCCTACTGGATGAAAATGGGGTAGCAACGAACTCTACTCCAGCCAATGAGGGATGCAGTAGTCTCTTCCGGTTGATATTCAATAGTATATTCTTCTGTTTCACCTGCTGTCCTGTCGTATTGATTCTCATCTGCATGTATATTTCCATTTCCTGGATCTCCTCTTGTTCGTTGTGCTTATATCTGGTTGATCTGCTGAGTTCCATTGCCACCACCTCCTGCAGTATTCTTCCATCCCATGCTTCAATACCGCGTCCGCCATTAGCTGTGAAGTTTTAGCATCCTCCTTGTTTCTGATAATATTTCAAATATCTACTCTTTCCTTGAAGTTCCATTCTAGTTCCAGTAAAGGGTAATCTGGGGTGGAGGATTTTGTTGAAAATCTTCGTGTCGCATCCCTAGAAGGTGCTGAATTTAAATACCAAATCTGGTATTCAACCGTCGCATACACATAAACACACACGCACACCACAATTAATTGAATGTATGAATCAAAAGAAACTGCTTTCCTACAGATCTCTGTAACACTATCCTCCCTAAACAGGTTCCTGTTAATAATCAATAATAACGCAGATTCTTTACAAATTCTTTGAGTAGTGTTGTACAATGATTGATTTTAATTAAGGGGATACAACGTATGTGTGTGTTACTTAAACGGCTGATACCATTACCAATGCCTGCGATACCAAATTCGTGTGCCCAGGAGTAAACAGGTCGAGGTTCTGGTTAATTTTCGTCACAGCATTGTGAATTGGATGTCGTCAGTCCATGAATATATGCATATATGTAGATCGTCATGTAGAGATGATATTTACAGTAGCGTATAGGACGAGAAGTGTAATTTATGTAAGAGCAGATAATAACAGACACTAAACACTGCCTTGTGGAACTCCTGGCTTCAAGAGGCGCTATGAAGAGAAAGATTTTCTGTTCCATGAGGTATAAAATAAACCCGTTCAAACATTGATTTGCTATGTGCTTCTGCTTGTTTCTTATAGTTGTGTCTCTTTTTACTATATTTGTATTTTATTTTATATTTAGATCATTCCTCCAGGGAAATGCTCCACAAAATAAAGTAGTATGAATATAAGAATAATAAAGTCTTTAAAACACTTTTTCTAAGTTGGTGTTTAATAAAAATAGAGAGGCTATTCTTTAACTATATTTACTTACACTACTGCTTAGGAATTTAAGTAGAGGAAGTATTGCATACAACTTAAGTACTCCATATCGATATATCACCGCTTATACACGTTTACAGTTCCCCTGATACCAGCAAAGTCGGCGAGAGAGAGAGAGAGTAAGAGAGAACACCATAACTCAAAACAAGATTTCAAATATATACCTAACTTCCTACTTATGCCAGCTGCGCTTTAAGAATGCAGCACGCATATTTTCAGGATAGCCTCACCCAATTAACCCTTTTCAGGGCCAATTTAATCAGTTATTTTTATAGAGAATTGCTCTAAACTTTGTATTAAAATATTGCATGTATAACATTCACAGGATGAACTAATTGCATGTTCTATTATTACCATGTCCTTTATTTCGATTTATTTTGTATAACTGGGAAACCACAAGAAGTTGTCAAAATTTAGCACAAGCTATTTCCGCTTTGGTGCGGCAACTAAATTTCATGCTTGAAAATCTTACTTCATTCTTCTATTCTCTTTTGCTTAACATTACTGGTAAAACAGGTCTAGTGATAATGATACTGTTGTGTGGTTTTGGAATTTTGCATTCTATGTAATAATTTGAGACCGTTTTATGCAAATATTTATTATGATTTGTGATAAACGAAAGATGGGAGAACTTCCTTTTATAAAACATCTGTAGCATGTGAGACGTATCTCTTAAGGATACAGCAAATCTTGTGACTGTCGCAAATAATATTGATTTACGTATATTTTATCATTGTGCCTATTCACACTTGTACAAGGCATTTAGCGGCACGCACTGTAGCTTATGATCTAAGTTAGTAAGTAATTATGTTTATAATTATGTAAGTGCTTGGTAAACCATCTGCTTATACTATATCCCAGCACAGCAGGTGTGCCACATATAGTATGTCATGAGCTGCACTTTTTGTGTTGTAACAGAGCTCTGGAAAGGTCTTCACCCTTTCTGACGAATGAGTGAGGAAAATGTGGAAGTTAGAATGGCGCGCCGCTGCGGTGCTAAATTTAGTTGCAGAGGTGCCACCAGATTATAGATAATCTTGTACGCTGCACTTGTTCCGATGGAAAAGTACCGGTACTGAGCATACCTTCCGTTGTCATTACTCTTGTCTTATTTTAACTGGTACCGCGTAGCAAGAGTTAGGAAATAAAACCACCGAGTGTAATTGACATACTGCATTCGCCAAGGTTAAGCATTCTGACAAAATATGAAGTAAAATATTTCAGTACTATAATGCAAATCTGATCTGTTGCACATACATGACTTGCTCTACTCTTGTACAAACCATTCTTATAAACTCTTATTCCTATATCTTCTTCATGACAGTCGAGATAAACATTTGCAGAAATTATCTAATTGCTTATTTCCGTGTAGGTGCAAGGGGAACATGGAAATACAGTAGGATTTCAGTTATAGTCAAATGTTTTAAAACTGGTCGCTATATGAGCACTTTTAAATTCCGTTCTCTTTGCACGGCCAAGAAATAAAAAAGTGAATAACGACCTTCCAATATATAAAGTTTAATTATTGCAAAACCCACAGAAATAACAAGGAATATCTCCGAAATGGTTCACTACACCGAAAAAAATGCATTTGGACATAAATTGTGTGTTTCAACAAGATCTGCATTTTTGTACAGTAAGATTTGCTCTATTTCGTACGGTTTACTAAGTCATCAAGAGTAAACAGGAGTACATGGGCTATTGCGAGAAAATTGAAAATATATATTTCATTTTCCATAAAAATATCTTAAACATTTTAAACAAAACAGTTTGAGCCATTTTTGAGAAAATGAAAATTTTCCGAAAGTTTTCCATGTAAAGATAGGGTGGAGGAATTTTCTTCAAAATTTTCGTGTCGCACCCTTGAAAGATATTAAGCTTAAATACCATCTTTGGTTTTTAACCGACTTTTCTTTTTTGAGTTACACTGTTTACGGACACACACACACACACACACACACACGCGCGCGCGCACAAAATGGTGCCTTAAAGCATATCGACATCGAATTTTCGGGTCGAATACAATACTTCCCCTGCTTACTATACGTAATAGACAAAGTAAAACTGTTTCAATACTAACATATACCACGGTAATATATTTTAAAAGTAACAATTTGGGGAATAATTGTTGACACGACAGGGAGCAACAGGAAAGTGCAGGAGTGTGATAAAATCATGGTTAAGTATCTATCGCCTTCACGGCAGTTGCTTGTAGAGATTGAAAGGAGTACTGGCAAAATCCTCTCAAAGGTTTTATACTAATTTCGAAGAGCGTGAGAATGTCTTCTAGAAATTACTTGAAAAGTTGCATGGAATGCTGGCACTAGTACATCACTCTGAGAGTAGTCTGGCATAATCAAAATAAGGGGAGGAAAAACGTTAACGAAAGCGAACTGTACTCATAATATTAGTTTACACATAAAGTCAAACTACACTCTTATCTGGTACTGCTAAGCCATAGTATTTTCAGCACCGAGGTGTTGGGATTATTATTCTTTAACCGGTAGGTGATATAGTACTGTGAATGAATGAACGGGGTGAAATGATGCTCACATGAGCCTTAGGTCCAGCAAGAAGTTATCCAACATGCATATTCTGGCGATATGGGAAAATTATTGCTAAACGAAAAACGTGCCTTTCTAAATAACTTAACCATCGCCGAAATTCGGCCTCAGAGTTGTTGAATGCAAGGCATACAGGTTCCCCACATACTACAGAGGCGGGCAATATGTACCTGATTGTTAATGTATGGCAGTATTTTATGAATACTTAACTGTTTTATGCATTATCCACCTTCTAGTTGATGGCATGATGTAAAAGCATTACCTCAGTGAACTTCGTTCACCGATTGCTATGGTTGCAGTCAACCTTGTCTATGATAGTCTCTAAAACTATGGCTTTAGTTGCGGATCTGTCCACTATATAATATCAATATTACTGACGATCATCATCTGTTTTACATCACAGGAACGTTTTACCTACCTCATAAGAGAAAACGTTCCGTCACACGCACTATTTGGAACAGGAATGTTTACCATTACGGCTACAGTTTTGAAGATTCTTAAACTGTCAAACGAACCCTCTTAAGAACATAAATCACAACATACTATTTATGGATCACTTACTCATCCTTGTAAAGTTTCGTTATTTTTCAAACGAGGTAAGCTGAACAGAACCTATAATGTTTTTGTCGGATTGAGTACTTAGTAAGGAAAGCTTATACCGTCATGTTATTATGCTTATTTTACACATTTTGTCATATATTTTAAAATAATTATTTATTCGCCTAGTATTTGCTTTCATCCGAAAGGGTTTAAGGGTGGGCTCGAGTTAGTATGGATGGGCTCCAGCTTATCATGTCGGTCTGAGAGGCTCAGTTGGTTAGACGTTGGCTTACTGACCTCGAGGTCGCGGGTTCAAATCCGAACCAGACCGATGGTTTTTAAGTGTGCTTAAAAACGACAGTTTCATGTCAGTAGATTTACTGACTGTAAAAGAACTTCTGCGGGACAAAATTCTGGCACACCGGTGACTTTAATGTAATCCTAGCAATTGACAGCGTCGTTAAACAAGAAAGTATTTTTTTAATCCAGCTTATCCGCCGCTAACGCTGATCATTCATATCAGAAATTGGTCCATCCATCCATCAGCAGTCGTAAGATACTGACACTGGTGACCGAAGTCGCTATGATAGACTCATGAACAGGAGCTCCTCGGTTCGAATCCCTTCAGAACCGCCCTCCTGACTGAGATTTTGCCAGTCCCCATAACTGAGAACTATAGGGGATAAGTTAGACCTGGAAGGTCATCTTCCCAAATTTCAATTCCCAATTACAGTTTGGAGTTGATAATTATTATTTCATATATTATAAAGAGGGCTCGGAAGTTCATGAAATGTCATCTTTTTCCTGAGATGTCACCAAAAATGCCCCATATGATATCAATCCACTTCGCCTTACGATGGGCGAAAACAGCTTAATTTTATTTTGCAATTTTTGTGCATTTTCTACATTTTATCTATTGGTATTGTTTAGAAAAACTTATTCTTTTGTTGCATGTTTTCCTCTTCTACTTGCCGCAGAGTGGGCAGAACGAATGTTATGAAGCGGTAACGAATGCAGTATCGTAACTGAGTTCGAATGTTGTCTGTAAGGCCAATGACCTCACACTATCTAGGCAAGTAGTTTGCACATTGAGGGTTGAAGAAAAATTGATAGTCCATCTGACAGGCGTTGTTCATTTCGCGGAGCACTATGACCAACAAAAAACACCAGTTAGTAAACTAATTTATTCATTTGTGGGAAAACTGTTAAAAAAACAACTAACACACCCAAGTGAATACATAGTATGGTACCGATTATCAAATCTTCTTACCTCCCTAATAGCGTGTATAATTGTTTGGTATTTTGGTGATTTAAATTTACAAAGTTGATTATGTAAACTCAAAATGGCTGAATGTTTTAAAAAGGTCAGAAATTCCTTTAGTGGCTTTTGGCGCAAACAATGGATGATAGTCACTTAAAAAAAGGCTAAATTTAGATATAAAAGGGCCGATTGCATTTTGCATGTAGCGTTTTGGCATGAGACAAAGCTGTCAATATTGAACACAATTCGTAGTCATTTAGTATACATCTAAATAAATGTAATTACATCTTGCAAAATTTAAACTCAGTTCAGCTTTTTGATATACATGCAATTAAATAATTAAAATTAAAAATGTTCATAATGTGACTTTTGGTGTGGGTGTGAAGTAAAGTAGACAGATGTAGTCGAGATAAAGAAACACTTTTATTTCCGTAAACAGTAACTTTGTACACTCGTTGCAACAGCAAGAAAGTCTTTACCGATTCTCCAACAGCACGGCTCCGAACTCGTAACACAAAGAACTAACTCTTCTCCGTCGGCACAACTCTTCACATCGTCTGTCCGTCTCCATCGGCACGACTACTCAACCTTCACATACGTCTGACTGACTCTTCTGTCGCAATTTACCGCTATTTATATCTCCCAGGCACTATTCTGGAAGCTTCAGGAACGTTCAGTTATTGCGGCGAGATACAAAGCAGAGAAGATTCTCGAAGTGTCTATCCTTTTCTCTCTTTCGGCAAGCGCCCCAACAATGCGGCCATGCTCTGTCTCTTTCCTTCGGCTCCTTTGCGGTAGTGCCGACAATAATGCGATGGGTGACACTGCTGTTGTAGGCAATTAGATGCGGCGGGCGCGGTGACAATAAATTATGAATTATATTTTAACATAATTAAATTATTAACAAATTCTAAATTCTTAAAATTCTCAATATTGTTTTTTTAATTACTAGCCCTAATTTAATTAGAATTTTATTAGGTTGAGTTGGTGTTGCCAAAGCTCTTTGTTTATAGGCAGTTTGCAGAGAATATATTTGTACTCTTTGTCTGTCCGCAGACAGGAGCCGCAATATTTACGGAATTTGAAATAAACGCATCTACACATTTCAAGTTTATGTGAAATAATTAAAACATTAAGAATGGTTTATTCGGAAAGCCGCTTGAATATTTACGACTTTTAGGATAACTACTGCACCTGAGAAAAGCTAAAATTTGATATATAGGTGTTCCAATCTTTGCCTTGCACCATCAGAATACCTGATTTAAATACACAATTGTGCATTGTTTTTCACTCAGGAGACCTCAAAATACATATATGCTTCAGGGAAACATCGATAATAAACGTCTCAGTGTCAAATGCACTTTTTCTTCCATTGAGGGTGGAAGGCAGAAACAATTAAAAAGGCTGGCAGTGACAAAGTACTTTCAGTAATATCAAAAATGTTGTGATAGATATTATTTCCGCATTGCTTATAGCGTGCTGCTGCCCTAGAAATCTCAAGTGATAATTCAAGGCTGTGTCACGTTTGAGCACGATTTCGTGAGAAGACCACACGGGAGTCGAGCTCACGACTTGTCGGATGGGTGATTCTGTATTCCATTAACCCCTAAACGGCTGTTAAAGTGTGTCGGCTGCTTTTATTATCGAAAACGGTACAATTGAGATGGTAGATGCTGGGAAAAGGGGAGTTTTCTCGCTCACATTGATTCAGTACCTGAATGTGTCCACGTGTACGGTCGCCGGAGGGTGAGGCCAAAGCGCCTGCCGATTCCCAACATTCTAACCTGCAATGTGCTGCCGTGTGAATCTCTACTATTCCTTATACAAGCTATACAAAATATTGTACTCCATCTAAAAATTAGATACCAAGATTTCGCCGGAAATACACGTTGTGAGACTCCCTGAAAAAAAAAGTTCAGGAAAAATGTTTGCACACGCGTTTGTGTCTGTGTACATTAAATATCAAGGTTGATTTTGTCCTTAGTCCACATAAGCTAATGATGTTAGGACTGTCCTAATGAAACACTTCTAGGCAAACACTGTCAATAATTGGAGCATGGGGTATTAGTTCGATTCAAATTCTATTAACCAAGCTTGATATTTAATTTCACCATATTTCGACAAAATGACAAAACCAGTCCAGTTACTTTTCTATCAATGTATTTTCTTCTAAAACTTTTGTACAAAAACACAGTTCCCATTCTCCGACGTTAACACAGTCTACAGTCTTTCGTGATATTACAGCTCACAACTGTTTTCTTATCGTAACCTTTACTTAGTCCTTTCACTGTCTTTCTTCACTTCCTTTGTCTCTCATACACTAACTCTGACGATACAATCACTCAACACTCATTAGATACGATGTATTGTTCCCGACGACAGTGCCACACACAGTTGTCTCGCACTCACTGACACTGACCGACTCAAGTCTGTAGCCCTAACTCCTCTAACTCGTTGTCTCGTCCCCTTATTTAGCGGAGATGACGCCACAGGTCCATTCTGGAACTTCTAAAAACACGCTGGCCGCCGGATGCCTCTCGAAGGCTCCAGCAAACTTCTGTTAAGCGTCGCGCTCATTCTTGTTAGTCACGTCTACAGAAACAGTCGCACGAGGCAGCCTGAGCTTGAGCGCCTTTGTTTGCTCGCCGGCCTTGTATGTGGTGTGAAGTAGCTTAGCCCCGATCGTTCTTTGTAGTGCGCCGTGCCCGGCGGTACAATTTTTTAATTTCAGAATCTTTCAAGGATACGACACGAAGAATTACAAAAAAGCCCCCACCATTAACCACCCTAGACATGCGAAATTTTTCAAAAATGATTTTTTTTTTCAAAATGACAAACGATTTTGATTAAAATACCACATGTTTAGGATATTTTCATGACAAACGAAATGCAGATCTAAAACTTTCTGAGAGCAGCTTCTGAAGTCCTCGTCCTTCTAGATGAATTCTGCATAACTGGTAAGCCTTAGGAGATAGACACTGTTATAACACAAAAATGTAGGTGTCATTAAAATGCACAAATTGTGTCACTTTGCCCCCCTTTTTATGCAGTTAACTATTTCCAAGATATTCCTTGTTATTGGTTTGCATTTTCACATGTTGACTTTCTCTACTACAGTTTGTTCACCAGCTCATGGTCCCTGGCAGGAATGCAGTGAGCCAGTATGTGAGTAGACAATTTCAGATAAACAGAGATACCTCAAACGGCTTTGTGCTTCTAATCGCGTTTACGAAATGTTGCCAATGTTGGAATGTGTATTCACCCTAGATTAAAGCAAAGAGCTCGCTCAAAATATGACAACTTAATTGTTATTTTCAGTACATGCAGTATACTTAGCTTATAAGACGTAAACGATGTTTTCAACTACTTTGTCTTTCTTCCACTGACCATTTTCTGCCGTTTCTGTATTTATCAGAAACACTACCAGTCTGTCTTGGTCTTAAGTGATATATCCTCGAGCGCTATTATCGTACAATAATTGCTGGAAGAATAAGTTACCTGTTACATTTATTTAAGTATTCGTTTTATCTTGACCCAAAACTAGCTCTATGGGATCAAGATCACAGATGTATGGGAGCAAGTAATAGCGTAGCCCGGTAAAACCACACATATGTCCGCTTTAAGAGCCTCTTTAGGTTTGTTTGATTCAATCATCCTATAAAGATGTTTTAGGCATAGAACTTCACTCTGAACCCCTTTGTTCTGCTGCCACAATATCATAGCAGATTTCACAGCACTACTAGGCGGGGGCTTATTTACTTCTAAGTACTTTTTTCATTACTTCCGACACAGAACTAGTGACTCGTACGATTTTGCAACCGAAATTAAGAGAAATTAGCAGCCAGTAAACATAGCGCGAATAACATTGGAGGTAAGTTGGCAACGTGACCAGCAGAGCAATGTTTGCGCGAATGTTTACAGAACTCAGGTTACACTACGTGAAATTTCTCTCCCCTGCCCTTCATTCCCCTCAGACCATCAGCTGGTGAACAGACAGTACGTACTTAAAGTAAAACAAGTACATAGCTATTGTACTTCACCCAAAATTGGATACCGAGATTTTACAGGAAATACGTTTTGAGACTCCCTGAATCCAAAAAATTAAAAAATGAAATAGAAAACATTTCTTGTGTGTGTGTGTGTGTGTGTGTGTGTGTGTGTGTGTGTGTGTGTGTGTGTGTGTGTGTGTGTGTGTGTGTGTGTGTGTGTGTGTGTGTGTGTGTGTACGCGCGCGCGTCTTTATGTCTGTGAGTAGCATAATCCAAAAACAAAAAGTCAGTCAAATACCAAAATTTATATTCAAGATCTCCATTTTCCACGAATATGATACGAAGGTTTAAAGGAGAAAAATCCCCCCATTCCCCCCAAAGTACCCTTTACATGGAAAATGGTTCTAACGATTCTGATTAAATTATCACATGTTTAACACATTTGTATGACAAATGAAACGAAATATATCACGAATTTTCTGGAGTAGCCTCAGAAGTCCTCTTCATTCTGAATGACTTTTGCATAACTGGTAAAAGTAATAGACAAAAACTTTAGATCTCGTTAAAGCGCACCATTTATATCAAATATACATGTGATAATAAGTTAGATGTGGAGTTAACCATTTCTGACATATTCTTGTTATTGGTTTGAATTTTCCAATACTTATACTTTTCTCAAATGGGAAGTGGTTACTCGTTTCTTTCTCTTGGTCATGCAAATAGTTAGAACAGAATTTCAAAGCCATTACATAGCGACCGGCTCTTAATAATTTTGACTATCGCTTAAGCCTATCGTATTTTCCTGTTTCCATTTTATCTACAAGCAAATATGTAACAAATCCGTTCCTAAAATTATTTATCTCAATTAACATGAAGTAGACAGAAGGGTAAGCATTTGTCAAGGACAATTTGTTCTTGAGGAACAAAGAAATTGACACGAGTGCAAAATATCAGATTTTTAAAGTATTGTTGCATTATAAACAGTGAATTTTTGGGTTTGCTTGCAAGAAATCAGTTGCAAATGTAATATAGTTTTAAATTTTAGTGAAATAAATAACATAACAATATAAACACACATACCTAAAGAAACACAAAGCGGGTGCCCAATCTGAAAAAAAGGGGTGTGACGCAGTTGTACTGCCAATATATTTTAATAATTAAATGAGCTTATAGATGAGAAACAGACAACATTTCGTGAGGACATGTTCTCAAAATATTATTTATGGAACAAAACAGAAACAAATTACTTATTGATTCAGTTTGCCTGCATTTCCCCTTACAAATTAATGTTTTATATGCAAATACTAATGACAGCCCAACTGTTATATTAACTCGAAACTCTATTTGCATATTATAGACTTTTACCACTTTTTAAATCTGAAATACCCATTTAATGTTATTCATCAACTGGGACAAAATAATTATGCATGATGTATCAAATGTTTGTATTGCATTTCACGCCATAAACGAAACATTAATCCAACATATCTATGCAGTGTGTGTACAATTCCCTCTAATTGGTTGCAAACTGTCTTTTATCTAACTGCATACATCCCCCATTTTAATTTTGACATATCCTGGCAAAACCAGTAAGAGTTCGTTTAGTGGGATTCTTCGAAAATAGACAGCAATTTTTATTGTATAGTGAATGTTTATAAACTCAGCAAGAAGACAACAGTCCTCAGAGCTTGTTTTTGGAATGATCTTTAATCTACAGTGCTTTCAGAGGTTGTCTTCGTGTACCTTGTTAAGTATATGTGCTTTAAGGTAAACGTAGGTTGAAAAAACTGAACAATAACTAGAAGCAGCAGGTTCACCTAATTCCTTCCAAAAGCATTTCCTGTATACTCATATTCTAACTATAGATAAATCAATTGCTTTAGAGTTAAACCAATACACATTCTAATGCATTACATTAATAAGACATTTTACTCACTCTTCTACATTACCCTTATAAAAGCTTATTATTCACGTTAATTCGCATTTACATAGTTCATTGTACGATACAGTAGGTAAAGCGATAGTCAGTTTTTAAAGAGTATGCCGCTACATGATGGTTTTGAAATTCTATGTTCTTTAACTGTAGTGTTGCCAGGTTTTTGGTAAAGGTAAAGGAAATCACCCCCCCCCATAGGCCTGTTCATAAAACCTAACTTTTGCTGACTTGCTCTCATATAGGACTGTAACTCATCTAGAATACTTTGTCGTTTTGTAGTTCTTGAAAAGTACGAAAAAATTAGATGTTGCAGTGACTAAACATTTTTGTGAAGACCTTCTGATGCAGCTCTAGCAACCAAATTAAGAGAATGACAAATACAACCAAACAACAATTTCATCATTTTCCTTTACAAAATGAAATACAAAAGAATTGTGTTTGCCCATTATGACATTGGCGTTATCGCCACAGCAACCAACAATGTTTCCAATACACAAACTTTAATGAAGTAATACTTTCATTTTGTGCTGAGACCTCTAATGAGGAAATAATTCTTAGCTAAAAGCATATGTGCATAGGTAAATGAATTTGAATTCTTGGATTTCAAAATTGTGCGTGAAAAATCCCTTAATTTCCAAAGAATTCCCTCCCTCATTTCCTTTCGAGTTAAAAAGTACCTACCCCGAGGGTAAAATCCCTCAACCTGGCAACACTGTTTACCTGACCACGAGAAAAGGCGAATGCATGAACAACTTCCAAAATGTATAGTGGACACAGTTTATCGGCAGTCCCCAGGAGTTCAAAATGGCCGACATTACACTAAACAACAGCTGACAGAAGTATCACAAAAAGCAGTCCTGCCTATGTACATAATAAAGCCATTTCTAACCTCAAATATCACAGTGTTAAAGTAACACACTTTCAAACGATAATCGTTACCGCACAACACATGATGAACGTACTCACCTTCGGCAAATCTTGTTCTGCGATAAAACTTTTGGATAAAATTACTTCCGAGTGCTAAATATCGTAATATATACGAGATGTACTACTGTGTAGCGAATACAAAAATAACAACACTAACTATAATTGCATATGCTGTTCTAAAACAATTCAAAACAAAATCACGCAAAAACGAGCATTACGTCCACTGATTGATTAACTAGCACGGCGTCTAAACAGAATCTTGTTTTAAAATCTATCGGTTGGCCTCTCTGCACACATTCACAAACTGGCAACATAACAGACGCAATAACACCGACTATGGTTATAGATTTACCATGGTTATATGTTACAAACAGTTGGCGGCACTGATGCAACCCAACGGATGGGATATCACCAAATATAACCAGACTGCACCATAGTGGGGGGGGGGGGAAATGTCAAGGTTGTTTTTGGGGTATCTCAATAAGCTGTGCCTACTTATATGAATGTGTGTGCGTTCATATGACTTTCTCTACTCTTGTATAAACAAGTCTTACAAACGCTTATTCTTCCGTCTACTTTGTGTTAACAGACAAAGACATATTTTGTATAAACGGTCTAATTACATATTTCCTTTAAGTACAAGGGGAATGCAGTAGGCTTAATCAATAGTCACGCCTTTTAAGAGCTAGTCGCTGTATGAAGACTTTGAAATTCCGTTCTCGTTGCATGAGATATTTTACAAATTGTATTATTATATGCTCTAATCATCTAATGTGCTCTATATGATTTGTATAGTAAGATTTTGTCTACCTCTTAGGGTGGCCAGCCATGCGAAGGTCAAAGGCCATGCAGAATGAAGAGAACTTCAGAGGCTATTCTCACAAATTTCAAGATACACATTTTAATTTCCATGAAAATATCTTAATCTTATGATAATTTAATAAATATCATTAGTGCCATTTCTGGGATAATAAAAATGTCCATCTAAGGATAGTTTGGGTTGATTCTTTTAATTCGTATCGCATATCTGGAAGGCGCAGAACTTAAATACCAAGTTTGATATTTAACTGGCTTTTTGTTTTTGACTTATGCTGTTCTCAGAGAGAGAGAGAGAGAGAGAGAGAGAGAGAGAGAGAGAGAGAGAGAGAGATGCGCTCGCACGGGCACACATACAGGAAGTATATGTTTTTTATACAGGGAGTCTCAAAACATGTATTTCCAGTGGAATTTCTATCTGCATGTTTTGAGTGGAATACAATACGTCCTCTATTTACTGTAAGTAGCCAGTAGGGAAAGGAATAAGTGAGTATAGTGATGTGTTTAAACAGGTTTACAACAGAGGTGCTTCATCCAGGCATGCCGTACCCGCGATTATTTAACCTGGGCCCATCCCATCCATATTAACAGATGAGACAGTGTACGGCCACACTCCACCAACAACAAATTTCCTGCCGCGAAACAGAGGGTGACCATCCAGAGAGTGGTTTGACTCGCATCAAACGAGTTGGTTTTCTTTCACTATATACACATGTAGGTTAGCATATACTAATAAAAATGATGTGGTATTTTCAATTATTAAAATAACAATTCTGATACACAACACAAACGCAAGGAAAGACGTACCTCTGCCATTTTTTCACAGAATAAAACCGGTGGAACCAAATAAAAACAATGATTGAAAGTGCTAACTTGAATGTCACAGCATTAACTCTGTGACAATTCTTGGTGCAGATACTTACAGACTATGATTAAAGGCAGTATTTTGTGTTGCACTTTTAGCTTTCAATCACTTAATGATACTTCACTTGAATTTACATCAATAATCAAAATTTGAAACAGTTAATCTTCTGCATCATTTTAGAAGATAACATTTTAGCATAAATAGTGTACCTTTTCCCTCAACTACTTAACTCACAGCAGTGGAACTTGGCAGCATCTTCTAAAACTGTGCATAAGCAATCCTATGCAATATATTTTAATATTTTGAAAATAATCGTAATACTGTTTATGATTCTGCACACCATTGAATTTAATGGAATTATTTCAAACCAAAAACTGTATTCTTTTATTTAAAAAACCGACGAGAGCGGTACCCTGCCGAGTGGTTAGACCGTTAGACTCTTAACAAAGAATCCTATGTGGGATTTTTGGAGGACAAGCGCCGTCTTAGCGGGTTTTTCGGTTTCCCCCGTCGTTCATTCCACCAACTGCTCCATAATCACGTTTCCTTTCATCCACTTCGCCCTCATTTCATATCCCCTCCTTCGACTCTCACACGAGGCTCTTGGCTTATCACCCCCCCCCCCCTCCCCCTGGATATCCACTCATCCAGAGTACCTCTGCTTCTCGATTGGCATCTGACCTACCTCGAGCGCTAGTGTGTAAGCCCTGGAGGATTAAGCCATACAAGGAGGATGAACGGAGAAAGAAGAAGAAACAAACTTGCAGGTTAATAACCTTTTTGCCGATTTATCATCATTACATAAGGAACATGACTGGAATGTATTATTACACTTATCGGGTAAATTCTCAGAAAAGGTACAATAAGCCAATATGTGTTTTTTAATATGATCTTAACATGCTAGGAAAGTTGAAAATGTTTGAAATTCTCAATATTAGTAAGAAATTGCATTTCATTGCTGGGGAGGCAGTTCGTTCCCGGGACCCCTAGGTTGATGGCGCCCTAATCAGGATTAGTGTCGTTCTGGAATCGTTAGCTGGCATTACCACCCATATCTGGTCACTTTTCTTGTGTCCTGTCCCCATCATCCCTTCCTCCCAGGTATCACATAGCTCCTCACAAAGGGCTTACAATAAGGTACGTGCGGGCCTGAGTTCCGATGGCTTACCGTCTGACTAATCCTAATCTTCAGCTTTGGAATAATTGAATCCTATAGTCCTTTGAGTATTAGAAACTGACAGCACGGAATCCAATCTTACAACGGTTTTCAATTTTTGTTTTACTACTTCGGCTTGGCATTTGGTGTTTATGCATAAAATATCATGGTATGTGTGAATAATCATAAGAAAGCATAAAGCTTTATTATTTGAAGATCGGTATAAAAGAATTAAAAATAATGTTTGTTGTTCTCGGGTACGCTGAAGTGGAATTGGCGTCAAATACACAGAATCCATCGTAAAGCACCGGATATAATACACACATACTAATTAACGTGATCATAATTACCATTTGATGTAATCTTCTCAGCTTGTACTAAAAAGGATTAAAGTCATATTAATTAATTAATTAATTACATTTTTCACAGTGGGAGATTTGATTGCTCATGCAGTCCATATCATCATTTCTTGAAGTGCGAATCCATTGCATCAGAGAGGTTTTCGCCGAGTGTTCTAGAGCGAAACTTTTTTTTTTTTTTTTTTTTTTTTTTTTTTTGTTGTACTGCTTCGTGCCAACATATTACTTTAAAAGAATGCTTTGTGAAGGGGGCAGAAGCACAATTAAACTGTTAACACAATGTAACTTAAGTTACTTTGTCATGTAATATTATTGAATCTGAGTCAGTACATTGTAGCAATTTGGCAATTCGAAGAAACCCACTGCTAACACGAGTGCAACAAAATGACAAAATCCAGTCTAATTACTTTTTTTCTCACTTTCTTTTCCTCTAATTGAATGTACAACAACGCAGTTCTCTTTTACTGCCGCTAACAGTGTTCAGTCCTTCGTGATATTACAACTCACAACAGTTTCCTTCTCGTAACATTGATTAGGTCCTTTCTGTCTTTCTTCGCTTTCTGTGTCTCTTAAACAGCTGCCTTTGACGATACAATCACTGAACACTCATTAACTGCTTCGTTATCTTCCACGATGCGCCGGTTCTCTCATGTACACACACAGCTGACACACACACACACACACACACACACACACACACACGCACACACACACAAACTAAAAACTGAACTTATTCCCGACGACTCATGTCTGTAACTAACTACTAATTCTCGTTGTCTCACCTCCTTATATAGTGGGGATGACATAACACGGTCCTTTCTCAAATTGCTACAAATACGCCGGCCGTTGGACCCTTCTCGAATGATCTAGAAAACCCCCTTTGGCGCGCCGCGCTCATTGCTGCCACGTGTTTGCTCTTGTGAGTGTTGTGGGGAAGCTTGAACTTGAGCGCCTTTAATACGCATCTCACCTAGTACGTGTTGTGAAGGGGCTTGGCCCCGATGGTTCTTTGTTGTGCCCCGCGGCCGGTATCACAATAATATCGTTCTGAAATTGTATAATAATGTATGTGTCTGTATACTGTAAATGAAATCAGAAATTTTTGAAGAGTAGGAGAATTTGTGAAAAGAAGTATGCAACATAAGGCATTTGATAACCGAAGTTTAATACAATCACTTTAACATAGCCATGTGTATATGTTAATAAAAAGCAAACGTGTTTAACAAATCTCAAACTTGTATTGCAGTTAGTAGTTTAGGTTTTAGTTTTTAACACATTTTAAAGTTTGAGTTAATTGAAACTACTCTTCGTTTTACCAAAGTACACTATTTTTAGAAGAAAAACAGTCATGTTAGCTTTCCTTTTTTTCAGCAAAGATTAAAAAAGGAATTTTAATACATTAATGTAAGCCTTGTAGATACAATGAAATCCTGAGGGATTGTAGATATATACATTACAATGAGCCGATTGTAATGAGCAATTTGAACACAAGGAACTGTCTAAAAAAATCAAACTGGAGAAGACGACAAATGGAACTGCCAATAATTTAGGATTTGAGAAAGCATGTTAACACAATTGTACACAACTGTTAAAATAAACCTTTTAGTAGTCAATATAGAACAAATACTAATGCCTCTTCGAAAACCAGAATGAAATAGCCACGTGAAACCATGCTTAAGTAAGACATGAATTAATACCCATTTTATAGCTTTCTCCCAAATCAAATGAGGCAACTATTATTCCTTGGGTATTGCTTCTGCATACATAGGTATAAGTTCAGAATGTAACTCCGAACACCCTGCTACTGCTGTTTCGTCACTCCAAGCATTGTGTACACAGATTTGCTAGGATTACATCCCAACGGCGGACAACGTGTGGCTGTTTGACGTATCAGTGGAGAGAGAACTGCACAGAGAATTTTAAGCATAGTACTTAAACAGTAAGACAAGTGTGGGATTTGTGGTGGACGAAGTGGCGAAGGGGCAGGTTTCCTCCGGGTCTCCCCCGTCATCTCATTCCACCGGTGCTCCGTCTTCATTCCATGTATCATCAGTGTCACCGCCTGCGGTGTCACATGTAGTAAAAGCGGGCGTTAAACACTACATAAAAGAATAATCTCATAGGTTACACTCAGATGACTTTCTCTACTCCTGTAGTAAAACTATTATTCCTCTATCTGCTTCGTGTTAGTAGAGATAAATATTTGCAGAGATTGTTTTATTGCTAATTTCCTTGTAGGTGCAAAGGGAATACGGGAATACGTAGGCTTTGAGCGATAGCTGGTCGCTATATGAAGGCTTTGAAATTCCTTTCTCTCTGCACCGCCAAAAGATAAAAAAAGGTGAATAACGACCTTCCATTACAAAATTCACAGAAATAACAAGGAAGGTCTCAAACATGGATCACTCCACAAAAATGTGCATCTGGGCGCACATTATGTTTTTAATGAGATCAACATTTTTGTGCAGTAAGATTTGGTCTATCTCTTATGGTTTAGCATTTATGCAAAAGTCATCAAGAGTAAGGTGGACTACCTGAGCTATATGCGGAAAATTCAAAATATACATTTTATTTGCTATAAAAATATCTTAAACATACGACATTTTAATTAAAATCGTTTGAGCCATTTCTGAGAAAATAAACATTTTCGAAAAATTTTCCTCCAATTAGGGTGGCGGAACTTCTTGAGAATCTTCATGTTGCATTTTTGAAAGATGTTAAACTTAAATACCAACTTTGGTTTTTAACCGACCTTTCGTTTTCGAGTTATGCTGTTCACAGACAGACAGACAGACAGACAAACACACACACACACACACACACACATACACACACACACATACACACACACACACACAAAACATATTTCTGGTAAAATCTCGGCATTGAATACAATGCTTCCCTTACTTACTCTGCATGATAGAAAAAGTACACAAAAAATAATAAATAAATAAAAGATAACCTGAACATGCGTTACAGTTATCCACAGTTATCTTCTGATACATAAGTCTTCGAACAACCGAACAATAAATGCAACCGACAGGATATTTGAGTGCAATTGACTATTTGTATGTTTATGTCATGACTATTCTTCTACTTCTTCATTGGATTAGCTTCCTCTTCTTAGGACTTAAACCGCCAAGAACTTGGAAGCCAATATGTTGGTTTAGCAGCCTGTCGAGGAGCATGCAATCATTGGACCATAGCATATCTACCCAGAATGACTGATCTGTCCAAAGCCTGGTATGGTGGTGATGAAGGAAATGAAATGTAGGTAATGGTGAAATGGATAAGAGCATTCACGGATCAAACTATCCAACCCCAGCATTCGCCTAGCGAACGAGGAAAACCGCGAAAGAAACCTTCGTTGAGGTTGGTTGAACCCGGGGTTTGAATTGGAGACCTCCCTTAAGGCGACTCGCTCACGATCTTACGGCGCCATCTCGCTTGGTATAATGATAATCCAAGTGCTAAAATTCCTCGCTAGAATATCATCTATTTCGTCTGGTCTTCGAAGATCAGTAAGCCCGTACTTCAGCACTGCAATCACTAGTCAAGTCGGCCCGTTGTGACTTTTAGCAGGGAGGAATGAGGTAAGGAACTATAAAACTGTCGCCAGATTTGTCGGCAAGTGGAATGCGGTTTCCCTAGCATTCCTGCAGGGCATCCCTCCGATGCACACCCTCCTACTCCTAATGGAAAAGCTTTCGTTCTCAGGGCAGAAACTATTCGCTCTTCAAAGCACCTCCTACGCATATACCGAAAACCACCATCTGCCTGATCTAGTCTTGCAGCCCTCAGAGAAGAAAGAAAGAAAGAAAGAAAGAGAGAGAGAGAGAGAAAGAGAGGAAGAAAGAAAGAAAGAAAGAAAGCAAAGAAAGAAAGAAAGAAAGAAAGAAAGAAAAGAAAGAAAGAAAGAAAAGAAAGAAAGAAAGAAAGAAAAGAAAGGAAGGAAGGAAGGAAGGAAGGAAGACAGGAAGAAAGAAAGAAAGAAAGAAGAAAGAAAAAAGAAAGAAAGAAAGGAAGGAAGGAAGGAAGACAGGAAGAAAGAAAGAAAGAAAGAAAGAAAGAAAGAAAGAAAGAAAGAAAGAAAGAAAGAAAGGAAGGAAGGAAGGAAGGAAAGGAAGGAAAGGAAGGAAAGGAAGGAAAGGAAGGAAAGGAAGGAAGGAAGGAAAGGAAGGAAAGGAAGGAAAGGAAGGAAAGGAAGGAAAGGAAGGAAGGAAAGGAAGGAAAGGAAGGAAAGGAAGGAAAGGAAGGAAAGGAAGGAAAGGAAGGAAAGGAAGGAAAGGAAGGAAAGGAAGGAAAGGAAGGAAGGAAAGGAAGGAAAGGAAGGAAAGGAAGGAAAGGAAGGAAGGAAAGGGAAGGAAGGGAAGGAAGGAAGGAAGGAAAGGAAGGAAAGGAAGGAAGGGAAGGAAGGAAGGAAGGAAAGGAAGGAAAGGAAGGGAAGGAAGGAAAGGAAGGGAAGGAAGGGAAGGAAGGGAAGGAAGGGAAGGAAGGAAAGGAAGGAAGGGAAGGAAGGGAAGGAAGGAAAGGAAGGAAAGGAAGGAAAGGAAGGGAAGGAAGGAAAGGAAGGAAAGGAAGGGAAGGAAGGGAAGGAAAGGAAAGGAAGGAAAGGAAGGAAAGGAAGGAAAGGAAGGAAAGGAAGGACAGGAAGGAAAGGGAAGGAAAGGAAGAAAGAAAGCAAGGAAGAAAGGAAGCAAGGAAGCAAGGAAGAAAGAAAGAAAGAAAGCAAGAAAGAAAGAAAGAAAGAAAGAACGAAG
>CM060964.1:182445347-182482847 GCA_030765045.1 Tenodera sinensis
ACATGGGGCGTGCCAGGTAACCAAGGGAGGTAGAGCTTCTCGCCCTTGGCAAACATCCTACGCAGTTCAATTGCAAACTTGCTTAGAAGCTCCTGGAAACGAAAACCCGCTGGCTTAGGACTAAGTGTGCTTTTCCTATATCGTTCTCTTAGCGTGGTGGTGAAAAAAGAAGCGAACATTGGGTGCTTAGACATACATCTAAGCGCACAACCATAATTTGTCAAGAGAATCTCACGCCGGTATTGCAGAGGAGGTTCTGCGGAGGCTCACGACAGGACTTGTTGGAAGAGCTCCTATTGCCATGTGGATGCCCCTATTATGGGCGCGTCTAATCTTCTCAACACAGATGGTGCTACTGAAAAATAAACAATACACCCATAGTCTAGTTTGGATCGGACCAGTGCGCGATACATTCGCAACAAAATTGTCCAATCCGCTCCCCACGATTTGTCATTTAGTACTCGCATGATATTTAGGGAACGGTCACATCGTGCTCTTAGCTGTGCTATATGCGATGACCAACTAAGCTTCCTGTCCAAGGTGAATCCCAGGAAACGCGTCTCATCTGCGAAGGGAAGTAGATCTGGACCGAAACGGAGCGACGGTGGTAATTTTCTCCTGCGGCGCCAGAAATTAACGCAGATTGGCTTCTCAATTGAGAAACGGGAGCCGCTTTTTGAGCTCCATTCTCTAAGGTTGTCCAAACATTGCTGTAGGTGCCATTGTAACAACGCCGTACGCTGAGAAGTGCAATAGACAGCGAGGTTATCTGCGAATAGGCATGACGAAACTCCAAGGGGAACACATTTCCAGTGGAGTTAATTACTATAACAAAGAGCGTGACACTTAGTACCGAACTCTAAGGTACTCCCTCCTCCTGAATAAAAGCATTAGAAAAACCCGAGCCGACCCTTACTCGGAGAAAGCGGTCTTTCATAAACTCCTGAATCAACACCGGTAGGCGTCCACGTGTGTTCCAGGTATACAGGGAACGTACATAGAATCCCTGCTCGCCAGCACGTATCATAAGCCTTCTCGAGATCGAATAATATCCCAACGGTTTGACAGCTCTTCATAAATCCTTCCGTTATCTGTGTCGATATTGACACAAGATGGTCTACAGTTGAACGACGTCGTCGAAAACCACACTGGATGTTGGTCAGTAGGTTACGACATTCTAACCACCATGCCAATCATCCATTGATCATGCGTTCCATCACCTTGTAAACGCAACTGGTGATGGAAATAGGGCGATAGCTGGAGGGAAGATGACGGTCCTTTCCAGCCTTCAAGATGAGAATGACCTGGGAGTATACTGTCAACCCAAACACGATTATAGACCTGGAGCAGGAATGCCTTACTTTCAGGAGAGAGCTGTTGTAACATTTAAACAGGAATACCCTCTGGTCCTGGTGCTGATATTCGCAAAGATTTAAGAGAATGTTCTAACTCCGCCATGGCGAAAAGGCGATTGTAATCTTCTACGTTTGTAGAACGAAACGCGAAGCCTTGAAATTCCACCTGAGTGTTAATTGGAAGGAACTCAGGGGAGTAGTTTTCCGAGCTAGACAATTGAGCGAAAGCACTGCCAAACGTGTTGGCCATTTCAAATGAATCAACTACAGCTTCTGTGGCTCTTTTTAGTCCCGTTATGGGTATATAGGTCGATTTAGCTACAACACGCCTTAATCTATCCCACACAACCAAGGAAGGTGTATGTCGGTTAAATGAAGCTACAAATTTGCTACACGATGACTTTGTGCTATCCGCAATTACTTGTCTGGGCCTAGCGCGCATTTTCTTATATTGCATTAGGTTATCCAACGTAGGGTGACATTGGAAAGCCCTAAGAGCACGCCTTCGAGCACGAATGGCATTCCGACATTCTTCCGTCCACCAGGGGACAGGAAATTGACGGGGTGTGAAGTCGAACCGCGGAATAGATAGTTCAGCAGCAGAGAGAATCGTCTCCGTGAGATGCTGCTCCAAATCATTCACTGAATCGTGCTCGTTGTACGTAAACACAGCTAACTCGGAGTAAAGGTTCCTGTTTGCATGGTCCAAACGGCATCTGGACATACGTGTGGTACATGTATCTTGCGTTAAGAGACTAATAAGACATGGAAAGTGGTCACTAGAGTGTAAATCAGAGATGACATTCCATTGTAAGGAGACTGCAACTGAGGTGAACAAACTGCAAGATGAAGGTGCGAGAAACTATTGAAGGAGTCAGAAATGAAAGTAGGCTCTCCAGTGTTGAGGAGAGCTAGGTTGTAACTGTCCAGGAAATCTGCGATGAGTTTGCCTCTCGCACAAGCACAACTTGAACCCCAAAGTGGATGGTGCACAATGAAGTCTCCCACCAACAGAAACGGTGTTGGTAACTGGGAAACTAGATCTTCTAAATCAACGTGCGAGAAGTTATGGACGGAGGCAAATAAAAGTTGGAAATAGTGAACTAGATGTTTGACAGTAGAATCGTTACGGCAACTGATTGTATATCAGAGCGTAAGGTTACTGGTTCCTTATATACATCATCCCTGACAAGTATCATAGCGCCGCCATGTGCCGGGACAACCTCTTCTGGTGCAACATCGCACCGTGCTGGGGTGTATCGTCTGAGATGGAAAGCGTCTTGCGCACGCAGCTTAGTCTCTTGCAGACACACAACAAAAGGTTTGTTTTTATTGAGCAAAAGCTCAAGTTCTGGTCGTGTTCTAATACCACGAATGTTCCATTGTAGGATAGCCATATTGTTATCTGTATGGGACAGGTATTTCAAGGTAACTCTGCATTACTTTGAAGTAGGCGGTTGTCGAAGAAAATTAATTTAGCCCTTTTCTTCTGTCTTGGACTGATATTCTTCTTCGACGCTTGTTCGCGCCTCTTTTCCACTGGGGTTCTCCCCGTGTGGGCAGATTCGTCTAGCTCCATGTCATCTGCCGAGGACGTCCGTGTTCCCATAGCGAACTTGGGTTCGAGTGTCTCGAACCGGTTGCTAACGGGGACCGGCGAAGACGAAAGACGCCGGTCTGAGTCCTCCCCGGAAGATTCCCCTGAAGAGGATCTTCGAGATGTTCGTGAACTCTTATATCCCTTCGATGTATTGGGATCAGACTTATCTTCTTTGAGGAAGTCATTCTTCGTGTAGCTCTTCTTAAGCTTTATCGGCGAGGTATTCTCGTACATTACAGGCTTGCTAGTCTTTTGTGTTGAGTTTGACGTTTTCGTTGGTGATCTAACAGTGGTATTTTTTCACCAACAGATTTTGTAGACGTTATAACAGATGTGTGCGCTGATGTTGAGGGCTTTGGAATAGAGCTACGAGCTACAAATTGTCTTTTCTGAAATTGTTGCCCCATTGAAATCGCTGTTCTGCGTTGCGATCTCTCGCCTCGGTACCGGTTTAGCAGCAACTGAGCTATAGGTACCGGACCTTGGAATAGAGGGTTGGTGTATACGAAAGAGCTTCCCGCTTCTGAGAAGGGCACCTCCTCCCTAAACCGTATCTCTTGGTTTGCTCTTTCCTCTACAAAACGGGGTCAATCTCGGGAACTAGATGGATGTTCACTCATGACGGAGCTGCAGTACGTGCCCCATCGTGGAATTCATCTCCACAGTAAGGGCATGTAGCTCCTTACATAGCTCGCTTGTAAGTCCAAAGCGCTAGCACTTGAAACATCTGAGTGGGTTCGGGATGAACGGCCTAACTTCGATGGATCCGTATCCTGCCTTAATCCTTTGCGGGAGATCTACCCGATCAAAGGTCAGGAACAGGGTATTAGTTGACTTTAACTCACCACCTTCTTTACGTTGAACCCGGTAAACGTGAATGACACCTTGTTCTATCAGATTTTCTTGAATCTCCTCAGTGGGTAATTCCTCCAATGCACGGGTGTTTATCACGCCGCGCGAGGAGTTCAACGTTCTGTGCATGTTAGCACGTACAGGATAACTTGCTAGCATATTCGCTTTCAGTATCTTAGCAGCCTGGGTAGCTGAATGTTCTTCAACCAGGAACGCGCCATTGCGAGATGTAGTGCATGACTTTACTGATCCAGCAATGTTATCCATACCGTTTAGAATTGTAAATGGGCTCACCAAAATAAAATTATTTCGTCCCTCAATTCTGACTATCAGTAAGTAGCGAGGACCACAAGACTCGACTACTTCCTTTACACTGGCTTTGCTGTTTTTGTGTGAAGGTTTTGTATTCACCATGGCGAGTTAATCCTCCACCATTGCAAATGTCTCCGATGGCATGCTCACTTCCTGGGCGATACCCCGGCTTAGGTGAGAGTCCCGGCCTGGACCTTGCTCATCCTAGGATCTCACCTCTCACTGTTTAGACAGAGGGATCCAGTCGCCTTCAGGAGTGCATCAGCTCGTGCAATGGCCCCAACCCGGGACTGACCTTTATCAGCGGATTCGAACACAGATTCCGCATGGTAACCAGGGGCTGGGAATTACGCGGTTACCCAGTTAACACTTGCGTCTCCCCATCCACCTACATCCCACGCGTAGGTTATCCATCAGACTGTGCTCAGGGAGGTGTCAGGTTGGCGGTCGTTTTTGAGGTCAAACACAAAGGTGGACCAAAGTTGATTGGCCGTTTAGCAGATGCTCTCTCACCCCTTAGAGGAACCCAATCGAGAGTATGGCTCGGGACCCCAGGTGCGACATACCCGTACCTACCGAAGTTGGCCCCTGGGGGGATTTAACTTCGGCGTTAGAACGCGGAACCGCCCGAATGCAAAACGCACATTATTGCTTCAGCCATCTCACGCGGTAAATTTACTACTATACTAAACCGCATTAAAATTGCGCTGACAGGGAAATTTTGATCTGAAGGAAACGTATTAAAGACCAATCCAGAAAACTGCAAATGAAAAATCCAAGAGTGAAAGCATAAACACAAATACATATAGAAATATTGCTCGCAAATATATTTTATGCTGTTATACTAGAAACAATATACAGATAAATCATTACACAGATGCTTACATTGCAAAATATAGAGTAAATCTCAATTTATTTGTATCGCTCTGGCGGTATATGTATCTGAGCCAGAAATACTTCAGTAATCATCATCAAATTATGTGAACATCAGATGTATTTCCGAAAGTAACATGTGATAAGGTGACAGGAATTTTTAAACATCCAGAATGGACATGGTGAGCTTGACCATTTTAATTATGTGCATGTTACTTTAAAAATGGCTAACAGGTATTTAACCTAGCGAATTGGGTAAGATTACTTACTTCTCTGATAGCAGATAGTCCAGAACAGTAACGCCCAACCTTGCACAAAATAGGAAAGTGGATTTGCCTCCATCTACTTTTTATCAATCCATGACGCATTCATGGGACTGAAAGAAAAGCTCTCTAATGTTAGTAAATTTAAGCAGAAACTAGTTTTCAAAACCTGGTCAAGTCACCACAAATATCTATATATAGAAGACCGAGGCTGGAGATATGTTCATTTCAAGTGTTTTCAACTTTCTTTTGTTTGGTTACCTGAATGAGTGAAGGGGAAATGCTTCATGTACAAAACAAAGGAGGTGCAGTAGAGCGGCAAGGTGACCTCATGAGCACAAGAGAAATGGTTGGACACCGCTGAATGTTAGTGATAAACATACTAAACCTTTTTATGATCTTTCAGTAACTTTCATCAATCTGTCTGTTTATAAGCTAATAAGCTTGTAGGAACTGCTCTATAGCCGATCTTTTAACGGTTGATTGCAAGGTCGCATGACGTTCTTTAGAGGAGCCATTTTACAGTTTCGTCTAAATTAAGAAAATTCTCTGCGGAAACATGTGATAACTTTGACAGCATGCGCGTGCACAATTAAGGATTATTATCCTGCTACTGTCTGTGACGTAATTCTGCAGAAACACGTTGAAATGCTTTAACTTAAACAAGATCCACTCGGTTGCCTCATCGCGATATCAGGTTCTAAAGTGGTTACATGCCACTGTCGTACCTACCAACCGTGATTCTGAGACACTCACAAGAATCGGCCTGATAGCCTTATCACAAGTAGTTTATGTGCTTAGCTAGAAATACTTGGCAAATGATTCAGCATCACTTTAAAACGTGAACCAAGTTGTTAATAAAGATGTCCATTTCAACATGCTAATGGTTCTGTAGGGTTATTAAAATAAAGCTACACCACATTTACTGAATGTCGCTGCTGTAGAGAGTATCCCTCTATCGCTTGGAGTAATGTTAGAGATGCCTGATCAATCACACTTAAATCTGTAAAGCAAAATAAACGAGTCCCAACAAACCTCATAAACAAGAATCGGGTTTTCATGCAAATGCTATATTTAATTGGTTTTTTAATACTTCTTATATGGAATTAAGATTATGTTTCATGTTCTTCTTTGCTTGTACGTGATTTTATAATGCACATAATGGTATATTTACGATTTTGCTGCTAATTTCATTTTTTTTTTCATTTATCGCCTATAGGTATAATACGCCTGTTTTAAAGCGTTTATTTAAAAATAATATTAAAACACATTAGTAACAAAATAATAAAAAGCTTTACTATGAACACCTCATATCATTCTCTATGAAGACTAAGTGGTAAATTGTGCAGTGCTTTAGAGAGAAATCCTGACAAAAACGTCTTGTATTCTGTAGATAAAATATTGTGACGCCGGGCGCGGCGCAGATCAAAGGACGGTCGAGCTAAGCTACTTCACACTACAAGTCAGACTGGTGAGCAAACAAAGATGCTCCAGAGACTGTAAGTGTATACGTGACTAACAATAATCAAGCTGCAACACAAAGGGTTTTCCAGAGCATTCGAGCAGTGTCCGGCGGCGGGCTTGTTTGAGACATTCTAGAAAGTTCTAGCTACGCCATCGCCGGTATAGGCTTGTGGAGTGCGCGAAGACGGACAGTTATGAGTCGATCAGTGTGTCAGTGAGTGCGAGACAGCTGTGTGTGGTACTGTCGTCGTGGAAGTTACGTCGCGTCGGAGTGAAGAAGACTTAATCAGTGTTTAGTGATTGTATCGTCAGAGTTAGTGTATGAGAGACAGAAAAAGTGAAGAAAGACAGTGAAAGGATTGAGTTAAGGCTACCAGAAGAAAACAGTTGTGAGTTGTAATATCACGAAGGACTGTAGACTGTGTTAACGTCAGTAAACGGGAACTGTGTTTTTGTGCAAACGTTCAGAAGAAAAGTAAAGCGATAGAACGGGAACTGGACTGCATTTATCGTTTTATCACAGTATCTTCAAGGTGAAAACGTAGTGCTACCTCAAGAAATTTCCTCAGTATTTTCAAATGTTGCTTGATACCATTTGCAGACGTGGGAAGATCCTTCTCAGCATACAGGCTTGTGTTAATAAATGGCGTAAATTTACACCTGGAAATTCCAGAAAAGATCATTGTTACTGCAAATCAAATTATACGACATGCATTTTGTGTAAGGAAGAGTGTGCATTGTAATAACCAAAAGTATAAGCTTAAACTTAATTTTAGTGCATGATTTTGGAATGATAGAGCATATTTTAAAGATTCTCACAGCATAAAGGTATGCATATTAGGCTGGCCCCGTGGCGCAGTTGGTAGAGCAACTGCCTGCTGTGCTGAGGTCTCGGGTTCGATTGTTCGTTTATCCTTGCGCAGTTTTGAATATAGTTTTGGATAATATTGCTGTGGTTTGCTGTCTAATTTCAACTCGCACGAAGCTTAACCTAGCTCGATGCCGCATTACAACGCTGCCTTGTGCATAGTGATTGCGTCCGCGCACATGTTCGTTTAATTGGGTATTTTAATACCTGCTCAGGAAATATCAGACAGTTATCATATCACTTAACAAACGTTCGAATATACTGAAGTTTCAGTTTGCTACTACAGCAATTAAACCTACTGCACTAGAAATTCACCGGTGGTTAGTAAACTTCATGGGACTGCAAGCAGATCAAGTCGATACGCTTCTGCTTAACACTAGAGAACGCGTGATCTATGTGAAATTGATAACGACAGTTTTTACGATAATCTTAAAGCTCATTATAAAAACGAGCAAAATTTTGCCTGTGGAGAAATCACAAATGTAACTATTACACCGGGTGATCAGCAAACAGTTAATGTTGGAGTGCTTAACTTGCCTTCTGAGGTGCCCTTCGCAGTGTTAGCACAGGAACTAAGTAAATACGGTACAGTGTACGACATCCACAGAGAAGAGTGGAACACTCAGTATCTTCTCCCGTCCACCAACGGTGTGCATGCAATGAAAATTAGTCTGAAACGTAATATACCGACTAGTTTGGTTATTAATACGTATTTAGTCACCCCTAGTTATATCGGTCAAACCCAAGCTTGTCATTTGTGTCATGACACTACCCATCTGAAAGCAGATTGTCCGCTCCGTACCACGAGGCTACCAAAAATCCCACGAATAGACCGGCAACTTTCAGTGAGGCCGTGATTGTTACCATGTATACTAATGCGGTTGTCCAACAGCCGTCCGCTGGTAAGGCACTTCCGTCAGCGGTGAAATCGTCGTCTGAGGATAATTTAGTGCAACCTGCAACTCCGAAAAGTGTCTGTCCTGCTGCGTCGGAGATTCCGAGATCTACGGCAGAGTCCTACGATGCAGAGGTGAACCGTCCTCCCACTCCTTTGGTTGCGAAACAGGACGTGCGCGACATGCCTAATCTTCCCGTTCAGTCTGGGATTCCTCGAGATGGAGATATAGAAGTATTCAATGATGAAGAGGCAGAAGTGTCGGCTACTGAGATAGCTCATCTTCGACAGAAGGCTTCTATTTCGGTGTCTGCTCGAGATGCTTGACATTGGTTCTGCTCTGGACTATTACTTGGTTACTCTCCTTCTGGCACCAATAAAAGGAACACACGCCTTGCCCTTTAAATGTCTGTAAGTGTTCAAATATGAGCTTCACTCAATGTCAATGGTCTGCGACAGGTGGCAAATTTTAAGGGATAAGCTATGACATAGATATCTTGTTTTTCATAAGAATATTTGTAATATGGATTTTTTTGTATGGTTTCGATTGTGAGACCAATCTTGGTCTTGCGGGCACCGGTACGGCAATTGTTTACCGTCAAGGCTTGTAGCTACACAGTTTTGGATACCATTCTTCCAGTAGGATCATTTCATCAGTATATGAACACCTTACTTTCGTGAATATCTACGCTTCTGCAGGTAGTCATAACCGCAATGAGAAAGCTTTTTTTTTTAACAAGAACTCCTGACACATATTCTACTAAGCGCAACTTTAGTGCTTCTCGGTGACTTCAACTGCACACTGGCGCCGAAAGATCAACGTGGGTCCTTTAATGGGTGCATTACTTTGCAACAGTTGGTGGAACAAATGCGACTGAAAGATACCTGGGAGCATCAGCTCGGTTCCACCGTCCAGTTTACCTTCGTGAGAGGACCATCGCCGTCACGACTGGACCATATGTAAGTTCCAGCTGAACTGGTACCCTATCTTCATCTTACGGAAATAGTCCCTGTGGCGTTTAGCGATCATAATGTATTTATACGGGCCATTGAAAGTATGGTAGCGATCTACAATAGAGGTAGAGCCTATTGGAAACTCAACTGCTCGTTGCATATGGTTCAGGAAGTTTTCACTGATTTCTAGGATTACTGGTCACGATTGCGGGATTCCTATGTACTCGCGCCGAATAAGGCCTCCTGGTGGATATATAGAGCCAAACCAGCCCTACGATGCTTCTTTCGCACTGCTGCTTGCCGTCGAGCTTTAGCTAGAAGAGAAATCATGGATTTTTACCTTCATGTACTGCACGAGTTACACGGCGTCAGCAGCAAGGAGACCATGTCCAATAACCCGCGAGGCATATCAAAGAGCACATCAAAATTCGAAAAACACAAGAGGTACAGGAAAATTTAGAAAATTTAGTCTACTTGGAGGAAGCAGTGAAAGGGGAGAAGGCGAGCTTTTTTCATCTGGCAAAGGAACGTAAGCATGGTCGCTGGCAGCTAATCACACAATTGGAAGTCAATGGACAGACAGTTTCCACTACAGCCGGAATTCTTAGTGCAGTGCAGGCCTCCTCCGTGCAACGATTCTCCGATTCCTCGCATCTCTCCAACAATGTAGAGGCATACTTCGTGCTAGATATCCCGGAAGAGTTATATCAGGATACGACACCAATTATCAAATCAGAGTTACTGACAGTGGTCCAGGCGCCAAAACTGCATACTTCCCCAGGACCAGACAGCCTGCCATATGAATTCCACAAGTACTGTTGGTCCTATATCCAGAATGAAGTATTTCCAGTCTTCCAGGAAATGTGGACAACAGACCAGCCGTTGCCGCCTTCCATTGCAGACGGAATAGTAGTCCAGTTTCCGAAGTGTGCTCAGCCAAAGACACCACAGGACTATCCACCGATCACGCTGTTGAACTGTGGCTATAAGTTGTTTGCTAAACTAAACATCGCTCGTATGAAGAAGCTGCTATATGATTAGTGAATTCTAGGCTGCAGTGCATAAAGGAGTCAATATTTCCACTACAGTGGCTGCCTTAAGGGGCTCCATTTTACACTTTTTACAAGAACACAAGTTCGCGGGCATAATAAACTTGGGCCATGAGAAAGCCTTCGACAGTGTTATTCATGAAGGACTGTGGAAACACTTGATTGCCTTGAAAGTGCCAAGCAGTGTATGATGTTGCTTTGTCTAAAGTCCTCTGCAACGGGTATTTAACCACTAGAATACCAATTAAACGTTCAGTTTGACAAGGTTTCCCCATATCCATGAGCCCCTGCACCATACATGCTGATCGACTGCTTCAACAGCTACAATACCATTATTGAACTCGAGCTGTATGGGCAGAGAGTTGTGGTCAGAGCCTATGCAGAGGATATTGTGTAGTGGTTACCACACCCCAAGATTGTCTCCGCCTGAGATATTGATTACATCAGTACGAGGAAAGTACAGGGGTGACATTAAATATGAGGAAATCCGAAATATTACCTATTGGATTACTACCTCCTGACATCAGTTTTAGGAATTCCAATTGTGCAATGTACGAATATTCTGGGTGTTTATTTTAGTAACAACGAGACGGATGTGAGGGAAGACAACTGGACCTCTCGTATTAGTGTCTTAGGCGGTGTATTGTATCCTCAGAAAGCTAGGATATTGAGTTTGGTTGAACGTATATGGTTCTGATAGACCTTTGCACTGAGCAGGATTTGGTTCCTTACCCAAGTTCTCCCACCAAAGGAGCGACATTGCCAACGAATAGACAGATCTTGGGTTATTTTCTCTGGACAGGGAAACTATATCGTGTTTCACGGGCTCAGCTACGTCACCCTAAGGGCAAAGGCGGCTGGAGATTATTAGATGTGGCCCTCCGGTCGAAAGCATTCATGGTGACGATGCTCCTGCTTCCTCTGAAGAATCAGGGTGACCCGGTGTATATAATGCTACAAAAAACTAGAAATCCTTTTGGAGTTGGGCCGAACGCGCCAAGGTGCCTCAGATGTTACGTGACACGTACTATGTCTTGCACTAGTTACCAACGGAAACAGTGGAAAATGGTGAATATTGTATGGTGAAGGATATTTATGCTTTTCTTCGTCAAGCTGTTACTGTACACCTCATGTACAATTAAAATATCCACAGCTGCCCTGGAAGCACATATGCTTTAGCCTCCCGCAGATAAATCTGGAATGGATAGCGGATATGTATGAAATTGTGAATGAAATCTCCCAAAGCTGCACAATTTGCCAAGAAATAGACTCTCTTCCACATCCAGTGTTGGAATGTTCCAGTAAAGCAGCGATATGGACTTGGGTTCTACGAAAATGTCGCACTTGGATACCTGGCGATTGGAGTGCTTCACAAATGGATGTATTACACTTGAATATACCTAAGGTGAGCACTGCACTGCGTAACTGCCTTCTCTGGCTCATCATGTGTACTTCTACTTGGTTACGAACATTCGAAAAGCAATTGATTGTATGCTGCCTCAGTTCAAACAATTTTTAGGTTCTGACAGATGGAAAGTGGTCCAACAGCATCGAATAGCAAAGCTCAAGTCCTGGATATTTGAAATATAACATCTCAATGAAAAAAGTAGCATTTTAATAAGTTTTTGGAAACACTTCAGTTAGTTTTGTGTGTAAGGAAACGATTGTGTTTTGTATTACTTGTAACCAGTGAACCTATGTAACGGAAAGGAAATAAAGAAAGAAATTATTAAAAATGTGACCCTTGCACGTTAACGCATTTGGAGTAGGACATTCCATACATCTAGTTTTTTAAATAGTTTCTGACAGGCATTGGTAAAGGTGAAGAAATATCTCACGTGCGCATTTTTCGTAAAAATACATTCCGCAGTAGGAAAGGAAAACATTTCTCTCGTGGAATTAAATGCAACTTTTAAACGGGTTAAAAAGTCTCTCAGAAAGAGAGTTGAAGTTTTTCTTCACATAAAAGTAAAGGATTTGCTGAAGGACCTCAATTAAAATGCGTTAGAAAGATTACGACTGCGTCAGAAAGTGTGCCTTCCAGCTGTAGGAGATTGCCCAGGGTACCGTGAGACAGCGCGGCGCTTTACTTTCTTTATTCCTTAGGTAGACTAACTGTTGCATTCGATCCCCCCAAAAATTCAATATCAAGATCACAGTGAAAATTTGCCGGCTCTCGTAGCCGTGGTCGCCGTAGTGTATGTCTTTGGCGCTCCGCCGCAAAGAGGGTTGGGGGTTTGAGTCCCGTCTTGTGCATGACTGTTTATGTTTATGTAAATATGTTTGTGACAATATGAAAAGAGCAAACACTCAGAAAATGAAAATAAAAAAAGGTCGGACCTGATTTTCGACTTCGACCCGTAAAAAAAGAAATCTGAGTGAAAAAAACACGTTTTTAGACAGAGTGGGAGAGGCACAGAGAAAAGTGCATGCGTGCGTGCGTGCTTACTACTGCACGTCTAAAAAGTAGTCTAAATACTAAGTTTCCTACTTAGTTCCGGCACCTTTTTAGGAGCTGCAGGGCTAAACAATTCTTCTCACGGAACATTTTTCAATATCTTGTCTTCTCAAATAAGTTCTGCAAGAATTTTGAATAAAAATATAATCCGCATGATTTAAAAATTATTTCATTTATTAATGACGCCTTCAATTGGCAGAATCATTCAGCGCCGCTGATGTGCCGGAATTTCGCTCCGAAAGAGTTCTTTAACGATATGGGGCTGTCGCTTTTAAACATACTTAAAAACCATCGGTCTGGGCCGGGCTTGAAATGTGCATGATTGATAAATAACATTTGTACCACGAATTTTCTCCTTTAACACTTAGAATTCTTCTTCAGTTAACGGAATTGTTCAAAACAGCGGATCTTTAAGTGGTAGCCGAAAACTTAGTTCAGGAAATTGTAATTTCGGTAAGGTATGTAATTTATATGAAATAATATGTTTAAGCATTCGATGTTGTTGGTTAAAATGTTTCCATATTTTAAACAGTTGGTACAAACGAAATGTTAGGTTACCGTTATTTTGTTAACTCACTCAAAACGTAATATGGTGATCAGATTATAATTATTATTGACCATCAGTTGCGTTGTCTCAGCTCACAAAATGTATATTACCGTAATTTTACCCAACAAGCCATTTGCAGCCGATATTTAGGAGACAAAAATATGCTTCTACATGGGGTGTAATAACATATGCATAGCCCATCTCTGTGTGTGGGGGTAGCGTGAGGTCATTGAAGAGGTTCCGAGTTCGAATCTCTGTTAGAATGAGTTATCCGGATAAGGTTTTTCCGATATCTTCTCTTATCCTGAGAAGACAGGTAACATTAAGCTCTATGGACCCTGGGTTCATTTGAGTAACATTCCACCCATTTCACTCCGTAGCGCAGTGGTAGCGTGCCTACCTCTGGTGCGGAGAACCGGAGTTTGATCACCGGTACAGGCGTGGGAATTTTTCCCTCGCTGGGAGGTCTGCCACGGGGTGCACTCAGCCTCGCTTGGCTCAGCCTAAGTTTGGTATGTACACGGCTTTTCGTTTCTGAGTTGTGCTATTCACAGAGAGACGCTCACACACGGACCTTTTTTTCCAAAATGCTTTTATTATTTACGAGTATTTATTCAGGGAAGCTCAAAACGCATACTTCCACTGAGATCTCGGCATCAATTTTTGGGTGGAATGCAAACCTTTCTTTACCGACTATGCATATGCTAGAAAAAATAAAAATGAATTAATTTTTCAGACTTAGTTATTACGTTCTCAGCCCACCATCGCATATTTTTACATTTCTTAAAGCTGCTCTTACAATTAGAAAAACTTATTTTGTTATCTACATCATGTTATTCGAGATAAGTGTTTGAAAATATAGTTTTATTATACCTACGTTTGGTTTAAACAAGCGCAAGTGAAATTCAGGAGGCCAAAGTGATATAGGGGTGCACTCAGCCTCGTTAGGTCCCGGAGGACCCAATTGAGGAGCTACTTGATGGAGAAGTAGCTGCCCCAAGTCGAGAAGGCCGCATAACCGGCTGGGAGGCTTCGGAATGCTGACCATGTACCACCCTCCAGGACTGCACCCCACTAATGACGCCTGTAGTGGCCTGAGGTGGGGGACGCAGCGGCTGGGCGGCAAACCTTGGCCCTTGATGGGCTGTTGCGCTGGCGTTTAGTTTAATTTTAAAGTGATATAGAGTTTTAAAAAGCAGATCACTAGGTATTAGCTTTCAAATTGCATACTTTGTACATAACATTGCGAGAAACAAATGAATGATGACTTAGCACTTCGAAAAGTTTGTTATAAAGTATTGGAAAACTGAAAAATTCAAACCAGTATCAATGGTACTTAACAGCACAAATTGATTTGATATGAATGATGTAGGTACTTTAACAGATCTGTAGTTTTCGATAGTCATTTTATGGCTTACCAGTTACCCAAAATTATATAACATTCATTCAGAATGAAGAGAACTTGACATGCTAATCGCAAATACTTCAATACATACGTTTTCTTATCATGCAAATATCCTAACAATACCCAAATTTTAATCAATAAATCTAGAGCCACTTTTGAGACAGCAAAACATGGAAAATGTTTCCATGTAAAGGGTTGTTTGGGGCAAGGCAGAGTTTCTTGAAAGTATTCACTTTGCATCCTTGGAAGATACTGAACTTAAATACCAAGTATGTATTTTTGATTTGTGCAGTTCAAACATATAGGAATCTCTTTCTGGTTTGTTATTTTTTTCTTGAATCCAGGGGCCTTCAAGTCCCGACGAAATCCTGATATAAAAATTTTGGGTGAAATGCAATGCTGCCCCTACCTAAGGTTAGTCCTACTAAGTAAGTTAGAAATAACCAGACTGATATAAACCTTTACAGGACTGCCGACGTAGATATATTTTAAACAATTGAAAACTGATGTACATCCGTGGACAAAAAAGAAATAAATAAAATGAAATAAATAAATAATAAAAATTAAAAAAAATAGAATAAAAAGTGTCATGTCTGGGACGCATACATACTTGTATATGTGCCTACACACATATGTACAGACAGATATACATACATGACAGATGGACAGACACAGAGAATCAGATATACCTACTTGTTGAAGACTGCAAGTTATTTGGTACTTGTGGAGCTGTTCTCTGCTGTTAAAGTGGCCTGGGGTTCCAAACATGACCCATTCTTTTTGTCCACGGGGGGTTTGTCGTATGTTGCTCACTAAGCAAAGGTTCAGTTTCTCTGTTAATTTGATAAACCAGAGGATTTAAACCTTTAAGTAATTCCTTATAGATATACACTAGGATGTTTGTTGCCCCACTGATCTATATTTCATAGATTTACCCACCCGATGTTCCATTAAAGTTATTTTCACAACTAGCTTGGATCTTCAAATGCTCAATAAGAGTGAAACAGTTCCAGTTAAGTCAAGTCAGTGTTAACAAATGTAAACGAAGCACTGCCGATAATGACTTCATCTTATCGAATGCCTTTGACAGCAAAATTGCAAGCTAACAAGCGCTCTTGGCAATGACATTCAGCAAGTACTGTACAAACTTCCATAACGACGGGAAATGTATCATATGAATGTCGTCACAGCACAAGGTCATTCAGTTTTTGTTGTAATGAAGAGTAAAAATGGGTCAGTGAGAATTGTTTGTGCAAAGCAGCGTCACAACTTGTGTTTTATGATTGTATGTTGTATCGTTTAACGTCATCACTTAGGGAGATGGTGCGTGATGAAGACTGCAAGTCTTGCAAAAGTCTGATGACCAGTCTTTTTGTAGTGTTTAACGCCCGTTTTTACTACATACTTTACTACATACTACACCACAGGCGGTGACACAGATGATACATGAAATGAAGTTGGAACACCGGTGGAATGAAATGGCGGGGGAAACCGGAGAACCCGTAGGAAACCCGCCTCAGCGCCGCTTCGTCCACTACAAATCCCACATGCGGTTGCCTGGGATCGAACCCGGGCTGATAACCACAGTCAGGTTGAATTTCACCTTTATACCCCTCTTGCTGTTGGCATTCACTATAGGGTATAGGATGACAATGGAGTGGCATGCCTCGCGCGCACGAAATCTTTTGCCGCTACAACCCTAACGAGGGGATGAAATGAAGGAAACACAGAAGACTACGTCACAGAGATGCGCAGAAGTCCCTAACAGTTTGTGGCTCGAAATACCCATCCCACTGCTAAAGCTGCCTACAGAAGGCGAGGAAGCATCCAACAACCAGGATGGTCTCTAGTGTCCACAGGGAACGCTCTTTCTTTGGAGCAAGCATCTACTGTCATTTACTCAGGAGAATGCCTTTGTCCTTGAAAGTGTAATCGTGGTGTGGAGTGGGAAGCTTCTTGGTACTATGTAAATAGAGTAACACCACCAGTTGAAAATTACTGTCTACAAGGCAGTTGAACTGTAAGCAGTGCCAGTGTTGCTACAATATTATATCGTGTATTTCTTGAGTCTCCAATAAACATGATTCATTACTGATATTATAGAAAGTATGATCATAATTGCTTTGTGTGATGCAGTAATATAAGGTATTAGTGATGCTCTTTCGCGTAATATTTATTCTACCGGCAAAGAAAGCATAGATTGCTTTTGAAGCAGGATGTAAACCGCTAGCGCGAGAGGAAAAAGCAATAGAGCGCTATCTCAGGTGCACTTGTGACAACCACAAGTTCGTAGCTAAACTCCTGAGAGACATACAGTACGTCGAATTTCCGGCACCGCCACACACCACGAAACCTAGAAGCACAACTAAAACATAACAAGGAAACGTATGAATGAACGTAAATCAGGGAAAGGAAACGATAGTAGATGAGAAACCATCCCAGCATTCGCTTACCGACCAGGGAAATCCATGAAAAACCCAAGTCAGAGTAGACGGTTGGCGGGAATCGAGGTTATCCTGTACAATAGCAGTCCCACGTGATTCACTGAGTACTGTCGTCAGCTACGGAGGGAGAGGGCGTGGCCAACGTAACATGAACGCACTCAAATTACCAACACTGCCTTAAAATAAGAATAAACATAATTTAAAAAATGTAGCCCTTGGTGCAAAAACTCTGTCACTTCACACGATTGAGAAACAACAACAATAATAATAATAGTAACAATAGTAACAATAACAATAAGAATAGTAATAATAATGAAAATAATAATAATAATAATAATAATAATAATAATAATAATAATAATAATAATAATAATAATAATAATAATAATAATAATAATAATAATAATAATAATAATAATAATAATAATAATAATAATAATAATAATAATAATAATAATAATAATAATAATAATAATAATAATAATAATAATAATAATAATAATAATAATAATAATAATAATAATAATAATAATATACCTAAAATAATTAAATAGCTACACTTTATTAGGGTAGGAATGAAGTAACGTGTATATTAAATTGTAGTTCAGATTATGAAAGGTATAGAGAAACAATGTTTCCACGCTTCTGTATGTTACCCACTTCTAATGCAACTACCAATGGAGACGCGTGTGAAAGGAACTTCGAGTGCTAGTGCACTTCAAGTGTCCACAACTCTTAGGTATTTGGCCCCATAATTTCATTACGTAATAGCAGTTGCGCATGCGCAGGAGACGTTTAACACATGCACAAGTTACTACCTGACAAACCGAGCGGGATGGCTCAGGCGGTAGCGTCTGTGGCCCGCATTCGGGAGGTCGCGGTTTCGATCCCCGTGGCCGCGCACTCTGATATGGGTTTTTTCGTGGTTTCCCCGTGTCTCTTAGGCGAATGCTGGGGTGCATTATTTCATATCACGGTTTTCTTTCCATCATTTCCTTTCATTCCATTTCCTTGTCATCTTTCAGGTGGTGCAGTTCCATGCGTGTAGTGTGGGCAGTGTCGGGCAGATGGCGTGGATGACTGTGCATGATAACTGCTGTTCTCGGCGCTGGGTGGCGTCTGATGGCCCTTGTCCTCCGTCGAGGGGGGGGGGCGCTTCGTGCGATACCGCCCCGGAACCACGGTATGATGCTGGCTGCTTGGCGGGACGTGGCGCCGGGATGAAGACATCTCAGCACTGGTTAGGGACTTCCACGCCTCTCTGGTGGGCCTGTGTAGCTGCGCCCCTCATTCATCCCTGCCTCCTGGGGGGTGGTAGTCACAATAGGCCTGTGTAGGTCGACGTGAGCGAGGTGTCCCCCTCTGTACCTGTACCCTTTACCCTTTACTTTATTACCTGGCAAAGCCATGAAGCGTATCGGAGAGAATGTGAAACTGCCCAGTTGTTTATGCGAGCTTATCGCACATGCACGACGAGACGGGTATGTACACTCTGTTCAGATGAAATCATATCTTCAGGACAGCAACGTCTCATATATCGGCAGGCGCGAGAGGTCATCTATTTGTGTTTTATCACTGACTATACTCCAAGTTACTGACATTTCGCTGTTCTAATAAACAAGATAAGACGCGATCGTAGCGCTCGACCACCTAGGTCAATACGACTCAACGCTTTGCCAGGTAATAAATGTGCTACCGACCCTGTCGCCACGTCTCATCGGTTTTAGAAGAATAACGCGGGAGATTAACGGGTAAACGCAATATGCAGTATATGACGTGAGAACGGAACAGGCAGTAGCCTAATCCGTGACTGTAGCATAAGAAGACCTTACGTTTAATAGCATTTATAAAAATATAGCTAAACAGTGTGCAAAGTTTCAAAAGGTTGTGTGATCACGTGCTCTTGTACAGTAGCCGCCACTGCTTATATAGCGTCTCCTGCCAATCGATGGCACATACTTACAACAGGGATTCTGCTACATAATTTTCCATTGCCGAGTATGTTTCTCTTTAATCTTGGGAATAAGAGGAACTGAAGTCAGTAGACGGTACTAGTTCCGGGTACACGGAACGCTGAGATATTATCACTGGTGTCCATAATGCGCTTAACATGGCTAAGGAAAGGTTGAAATCCTTGGAATACCATATGAGAGTTATGAACTTATTCCTACCAGAAACTCCTGTCGATTGAAGAACCATTCTACCACAATGAGTTGACGGTAGTTTTCCCTAAATAATGCCCTGCATTTCTTCGCAATGTTTAGGAAAGATGGTAAATGCAGTAATGAAATTAATACGGAAAAGACTTAGAGAATATAGACCCTTAAGGTTAAGTGATAAGCATCCTAAAACCTGAAGGAAAATCCACACTTACAATTCATATTATTACTTGATGGGCAAATTCAATCGGCCAGGATTCAAAACCGAGTCGGCCACCGATATCACCTAAATGTTAAAGGCGGCAAGCATATACACGGACGAAAAAAAAAACAAATAAATAAAATAAAACAAAAGTAAAACTTTAACTTAACCTTAAATTCCCTGTTAAATATATAAATTTAGTACGAAGAGGTTACTCCATTACTTTATTTATTCAATTACAGCTATCTTGAGATTTCCTCTTGAAAAGGGAACAATATACTCTACCACCTGTACTGCAACTCGAAGTTCTCATTACAACACGCATTGTTCCGTTGTATTTTATTGAATTCAGGTGTGCAGTTATACTTGGAAGAAAAGCTAAAAAAATAGCGTTATGTTTAGAGAAAGATGAAACAGTAAATGCACTTCCGTAATTATCCTAAAAGAACGAAAATTGGCATCGTTCTCGCACTGAAAAATTGCAGTAACTTTACTATGAGTACAAAAAAGGCACAATGCTCACATTTTAATTATCTTGCCGAATGACCCTTGGGCTTATACTTTTTCTCGGGTAATTTACTCGTAATTAATATTTGAAATTCATCCTTGTTATCATGATAGGTAATTGTTTTGAGATCGAAGATCGAGCAGTCCTTAATCTCAATTAAATCAGGGAAAAACTATCAGCACTAATGGTATTAGTGAACATAGTTTTTGTGAGTGCTAACAACATGCATTCTTTGTGTAAAATAGATCGACTACACCCTATAAGCAAATTTAATAGGGTTCCACTTTTATTAGCTTTTGGCTAACGTAATTGCAAAGCATTTATCCTCAATTACTCGAAATAACTCAGCTCTGGTTAACGGTGTTCCAATTCAATTCTTAAACCTTAAACGGCAATAATTAAAATATTTATTGTACAATATAGACGATAAAAGCATTCAAAGTAAATAAAAAGCTTAGAATCTGTTTTAGAAGATTGCCGCAAATAAGCAACTGTAGAATCCCTGCTTAAATTATATGGGGCCAATTTTATATTTTAAATACAAGGTATCATGCAAATGGTTTATTATAACAATCGTTGTTTGTTCATGTTAAAGCTTTCTACAGCACAAGAGGTGTAGAAGAAACGATTGCTGGTTATCTTTCCTTTGACAGAGAGGAAGTTGCAACACTGTAATACCAAGAGTCCACCCCTGTTGTTCCACCCTCTTCTCTAAGATTCCACAAGGAGTTAGGGAAGATGGGTATATAGTGAATGGCCACGGAGAGAGAAGCTGTTGCATCAGGTTTTATACTTGAAATCTCCCCCAGGAAATACTGTTGCCCTAAGGGAAAGATAGAAGCTTGCATTAAGAAGTTACAACTCTTTAACCTGTTAGAGAGATACGTTCCTAGAACAGAGTAAGGCAACAAAAGACAAGAGACAATTTATTTTCCTAATCGTAATTATAAATGTGCCACAACTGGTTTTGAAATTACCAATACATTTGTGAGCTGCTTGGTCCCGTCACATTGTAACTTTGAAATTGAAAACCGCCATTGGCATTTGTTTAAACTATAACAATAATAAAATATAATAAATAATGGTTATTAACAACACAAAGATATTCTGCCGTTTTAAGCAAATCTCCATCGTCACGGAATACTAAACCCAAAGTCTTAATTAATGACCGCCTCTGTGGCGTGGTGGTAGCGTGTCTGCCTCACCTCCAAGAGGTCGGGAGTTCGAATCTCGCTTAGGGTGAGTTATCCGGATAAGGTTTTTCCCGAGGTTTTCCCTTATCCTGAGAAGACAAATGTAGAGTAACTTAAAGTTCTGTGGACCTCGGGCTCATTTGAGCATCATTTGGTCTATTTCATGCATTCGCCGTCCGATATGGCCCTAGTTGGAGGGCGTTATTAACAAAACAAAACAAACTCAATGATTTAATACCAACAGTGGAAATAAAGCCGTGGTTATCCTCAAAAACATAGAATATTTTATTTAAAACAAAAATTTTACAAGAATTCCACTCGCGTTTGTTCGAACTTTGTAGTCTTTGCGTCTTTGAAAGACGCTGACCTTGTTACAATTTAAAGAAAGGAAGCAGATATGGGCTTCGTAGGAGGTGATAAATTTCGATAATTTTTGCAATAAGGTTTAGTGCTGATTGATTGCTACTTAAGGCATTCTTAAACATGATTGGTCCATGTCAGATAACATATCTATAGTGTTTATACTTTAATTCCTTCTAAAACAGTTGAAGTCCGTCGATCAGAGTACACGCCGATTCTGATGGAATGTGAATGAGGCGATGGGGTAGCGAAGTAGGTGCCAGGAACCAACTTGCATAAAAATTAGTACACAATGTGTTATCTTCAAATCAGAGAGAGAAATTCAAGCCATTTAATTAATCAGTTGGGATGTCAATCTAGCAAATATTTTTTTTCGCTAATAGACTGCGTTCTGAGCGTTTGCTATTTTTATCTCCACACCAGAGGTTTTAAAAGGAATTTCTTAGCCTTAGATGAAATCTGCTGATCAATTTTATACATTTTTAGCCATACCCATCTACAAGAAACAAGCGTACTCAAATTGCATGAAGGTCGATAAATTAAATATTGATTTTCATGCCGGGATTTCTTGAATTACAGACTGATACAGTATCCTTAGACGTCCCTTAATAATCGAGTCCGAAGTAGATAATGAAACATAGCGTAGATTCAATAGTAAGTCATATATGTCGCTCGCAGTGGTCTCTTCAGTCTTGTAAAGAAACATTTATCTTCCACTCAGAACAATTTTGTAAAAAAACAAAATTGCTTTGATTCTACATTATTTTGGATGAAAAATAAAGAAATATGCAAAGTTACACATTGAAATGTTCATTATTTTAGATTTATCTGTTCATCAGAAGATTAAAAATATTAAAATCACACACAAAATGAAAACATTAGAGTAAACTGTGATGGTTAATAACTATTGACTGATTTAATACTTCTTAATAATTATTGAAAGGCTATTTATACAATGTGATGAAATGAAAACTTACAGCAATATAGATTGCTTGAGAAAGATACAGACTTGTATAATTAAAATTGATTTTAAAAGGCACACCAAAATGATAATTTTCTAACCCATCTTCGGGCTTCCCGTTTTAAATTCTAACCAGGGCGAGGACTGTCCTGTCGGCAACATAGTTGGCATACAATATAATGATACATGAGTGTGTGAATTTTATGATTACGTGCTAGGAAGTTACACAATTTGTGTCAGAGAATGTCTTTCAAGCTTCGAATTGAGTTTTCCGCCTCTTGTATGTGTATACAAACTACTCATGCAAATGTTTGCAGACCCAATCAAACGGTTGAGTCAATTATCCACCCATACAATTTACCAACTCTTAGGAATCTGAAGAAAAAGAACATTTAAGGAGAAGTGCATATCAAATAGGTCTATAAAGAGTCATTAAACGATAAACAGGTACACGTATTTAACAATGAAAATACATTAGTATGAAAACGGCGGCGCCGTGGCCGAGCGGTTAGCGCGCTCGCCTACCACCTAGGCGGCCCGGGTTCGATCCCAGGGACCCGCATGTGGTATTCGTGGTGGACGAAGCGGCGTCAGGGCGGGTTTTCTCCGGGTACTCCGGTTTCCCCCGCCATCTCATTCCACCGGTGCTCCATCTTCATGTATCATCAGTGTCACCGCCTGCGGTGCCGTAGTAGTAAAAGCGGGCGTTAAACACTACAACAACATAGTATGAAAAGAAACCTAATTCCAGTTCGTTAAGGAGTATATTATTTGCTACTGTCCAAAGTTAGACGAATTTGGCTCCTTATACGCAAAAAATAAAGTGTTTGTCACTTTATTATACTTAACTATTGTTTCACATACACCATGCGTAGGCTAAGGTTGGAAAAGTGGAATCAGATTGAAGAATTCAAAGACAAAGATCCGTGGTTCTAATACCAGCTATTGCATAGAAGTTTTCAGTCTGAATCTCCATTTTCAATGCCCATCGTAGGTTTTCGTGGATATATGCTATGAATAAGTATGTAAGTTTGAAAAACGAGAAGCGAAATGCTACACTATTTGCCCCGTTCATCTTTATTATAATTATGGCAACCAAGTTGCTTAGAAAATATTCGCAGGTAACTAGGATGTTTCCTAAGGAATCTTGGTATACTACTTGCAACGTTTCGCATACAATTCGTAATTAGCTTAGAAAATTGCATGAAATAGTAGTTGTCTTTTAGTAGAGAGTTCCAAGCTTTGAGTATGTTCTACCTAAAAATGCTTGGTAAGGACTCCATGATATCAAACACCTACGATCCTTTCCGAAACAAGAATTATTACAAACATTTGGGAATAAAATTGGCAGCAACTCAATATTTATCGGCGCATCGCTGCAAAGCATATCTTACCGGTCCCTGGTTAGAAATGTCGCCTCTTTTATTGCATTGAAAAGCACACAACATATTGTGGCTGCTAGAAGCTAGGGCACAGGGGATGTCTTTGTCAGTTTAACTGGTACAGAAACAGCGACCCTTTGGAAGGAAACGGTTGCTCGACCTTCCAGTTTTGTTTTGCTTCAGTGACAGGACAGGAAATGCCTTCCCTCACACCCCCTGCAAACATCCTCCTGTTTATTGAGCCTTCCTCGACATGCATTTTCACAAGTGCACCAGCTATAAAACCTTCACCAATTATTAGTAAACTTCCATTCTAAACACAGTGATAGAACAGTATGCTTAAGCCCCGCCGCCCTTCTGATTCAGATTTTTAGCCGTATTTTTTTTCAATAACCTATTAGCGTGAAATTAAATATTTCTAGTTTCATGATTTCTAAAAGAAAGTAGGTAAGTATTTTAAATTAAGAATGAAAATATGGCAGTTGCCGAAGTTATTGTTTGATTAAACCTAAGAAGACGGTAATATTTGCATTCTGCTCAAAAATTATAAATAGATATTTCACAGAAAATCGTTTCGAGTTCCCTTAAATTAAAAAAGAGTAAATAAAAATGCAGCAAAAAAACTTTTAAAGTGAGCTAGCGCGCACATTCGTATGCCAGTGGAAAGCATAGTTAAAGAAAGGAACGGAAGAAACAAGAAAACTCGAGTAAATACAAAATGTTACGATATTCTCACGCGAGGCGTCGTTACAGAAAGTCTTTCAGAAACATGCCCTCTTCCCAAACAAACCTTAACAGGAGATAAATGTTTATTTCGTATACTATCTAACAAATCTACCTTTTCATTAAATTATCATGGCTGAGGTTATAGGTATTATATTGAAAATCTATTAAGAGAGTCTTCTCATTCACCAAAAGGTCTTACATAGAAATAAATAGTATCTAATTAACATATTAAAGAAGGAAGAAAAATACATTTTGGGTTAATCATTAAAAGTGTAAATTGAATAATCTTGTAACTCCTTTTTAATTTGAGATAATGGCATGATGAATAAAATGTGCGATAATGCCTTTCTACCCTAAAGTCAAGGAATACACAGTGCATATAAGTAACACCTGTTCTCTGTTTCTTTAGTATAAAATCCTACATTTACCTTTAACTCCCTCCCTCCCTCGCTATCTTAGAGTAATAGGAATATTTTAGATAAACATGATTCCTTTCCAATGCTCACAAAAATCGAAAACTGAGAATGATTTCTGAAGAATCGACTTGAATTTACTTTGTCGGTCCCTTGCCTAGTTGAGGTTACATGGCAGTTGGTTTTATAGTCCCTTCTTTTGCAGGGTTTTCAAGTTGAGACGTCTAGTGTAACAACGCCCACCATACATATAGAACTCAAAAGAACTGTTATTCTAAGGGAAGCATTTAGGTCGTCTAAGGCTATCGCATATCACCTGTTCGCTACCCCTGTATTACAGCATTAAGTAACTTAAACCACTTCTCAAGAAGTAGGTAGAGGAGTAAGATTTTAAAGATATATTAACTATAGTGGTTCTGTGCTGCACAACATTGCTTTGTTCTCTCCCCCCCCCTCACCCCCCCCCCCCTCTCTCTCTCTCTCTCTCTCTCTCTCTCTCTCTCTCTCTCTCTCTCTTAGATAAAGTTACTAATGACTTCACTGCCCAAGTTTGACCACAATGTATGCATAGAAGAACACAATAACTGTAACGTCTGTTTTTCTGGTAATTGTCGATTTTTTTAGAGAAATGATTGTTGTTAACACATGATATGATTTACCACAGTGAAACCATAAGTTTGTAAATCATGCTTGTGTGTGCGAGTGTGCGCAAGTATTAAAACTAGGATGGAATCCAATTGTTATGAAATATAGCTTATCATTCCCACTTGAACCACATTTCTGCCTTACGGTTCACGTCGAGGAACATACGATAAAATGAAGCAGGGAATTAAAACATTTGATGTTTAATATTCACATTTCTTTTCTCACCCATTGCCAATGCACGCGCACATTATTCGTATAAGAAACTCATCCATGTATCTCCGTTATACTAATCGCTAGATTAATAGCTCTTTAGATTTTTTTTTTTTTTTTTTTTTTTTTTTTTCAAATTCTTGGATGCCAAGACAGTATAATTATTCATATCGCAATCAAAATTATATTACAAAAGAATGGGTGGTGCAGGACATGCGCTTATTTAAAGGAAAGATTATTTACTATGGACACTACAAGAGTGCTAGGTTGAACGAGTCGTTTACCGCCCTCTCTGGGCAGATCCAGTAGCGGGACAGGTCTTCGAATCAGGAACTGGCATGTCTACCTTCAACCTGCAACCTTCTGTGGTTCCTTTACTTCATCCCTTCCTCCTGTGGGCTGGTACCGCAATAAAACTCACGTAGATCACAGTGCGTGCTACACATGAGTAGGTTTGTAATTTTTGGTACCGAAAAAACGGAATGCAGTGCTTTCAGGTTACATCTTTGCCTTAATGAGTGCATCGAGGACCTGGGCGGGAGTGAACTGTTTATGTACTGGGCTTCGACTTGTCTGCACTCAAACCTTTACATTACAAAGAATGCAAAACAGCAGAGTTCTAGGCCCATTTATGGGCAGATAAAAGGGGTCCAAATTCAGCCTGCAAACGCCAAAAGATTGTACGAGGAAAGGGGGCTGGTTTGTTATCTACGAGGCTGTTGTCTAAAGTCCAGAGGCAGTTCAACCTTATTTCCTTCCGTCTGCTTTGGTGCTTAGACATTCTTGCGCCTGGTCTTGAGCGTTAGCGAAAGAGAGAGCAGGAGGGAGAATTTAGCATTTTCAAACGTCAGTACTCGTAAATACAGCAACAAAGTAAATTACAACCCTGTGAAACTTAAGTGCGCAACAGGTAATATTTTAGAAATGGTTAATGTCCTTAAGAAAAAACGATTTGTATATTTTTCCTGTACTAAATGTTAGCTCACCCTTTTATTTTCAATAACAGTAATAGGACTTCCCCAGCCATTTAGAAAATTAGAAATACGCATTTGATTCTTACTCCTGCTTACAGTTAGGGTATTTTAATCAAAATCTATAGATCAGTTTTTGAGAAAGAAAAACGTACCAGATTTTATTGCCGAAAACCATTAAACCATTTTAGAAAAGATAAAGGACATTACATAACTAGATTTATGTTTAAAGAGTTCTGTAATTATTACCAACATTTTGGTAGAATGAATATTCAAGGAAGTTATATAATTTGTTATACTATTCTTCTGTTTATGTGTAAAATGTGTCCCATGAAGCGCAAGGTTCCTTAAACGGTGAATTAGTAGTCACCAGAGATTGCAACTTATCACAGTATGCAGAGCAGCTGAAAACGATACAGAATCTTCATTATATTCAACCTTATTATCCGCAAACTCAAAAGGGAATGCGTGCTACACCACAAAAATATACCTATATCCTTGAACTTTAATTTGTATTTTTGACCAAGATTTAAGGTTACTGCGCTGGAAACATTCTACAGGAACAACAAAGGCAAAAAAGCAACTTAATCTGATTAGTCAAACCTGTCCTCGACCTTCATGTCATTAGTACAGTTCTCTAAAAAACTGATTTGATCTGGTTTTGAGATTTAGGTAATTGACAGCCAAAATTTTTGCCTATGTTTACATGTTTTTGCTGAAATAATCAGCCCATTTAGTAGCTTTCCGTGTCTTCACCCGTCTTTACATGTGAAACCTATCGGTTTTACATTCTCTACCACGTAGACAGTAGGTAGTGAAGGTATTCTATTCCACCCATGGTTTTAAAAAAATATGTATGTGTGTATGTGTGTTTGAACAAACACTAAACTTGGTGTTTAAGCTCAGTACCTTCCAAAGATGAGACACGAATATTTTCAAGAAAATCCCCACCCACCCTAAGCTATCTTTAAATAGAACAGGGGTGTCAAACAGCACTCACCAGGCGTGAAAAATTTTCCCCTATTTTCCCTCCCTCCGTGATGATCAAATCGGAAAACGGGAAAAACAAAGCGAAAACGGGTTCTACTAGCGCGTGCTACTGCAGTTAAGGAGGGGTAGACCCCTCTCTTCACACCCTCGGAGTGATGTTTGACATGCCTGAAATAGAACATTTTGTTGAAATTCTTCACTTTCTGAAAAATTGGCTTTAATGGTTTTTATTGAAATACCTCATACAAAAGGCTATTTACATGAAAAATAAAACGCACGTCTTGACTTTTCTGGGAATAACCTGTGAAGTACTGTTCACTCGGAACGGATTTTACATAATATTGTCTAACTGATAAACGTTAAGTGGCAGACGAAAACGTAGTACACAAACAATGTAGTTCTCTTTTAAACACACAATTTATTCAAAAGAACTTTTCATACCACAAGTCATTTTCGAGATATCCGATTTAATGGTTCGAATCGTTCAATAATATGCAATTATTTTATAGTCCAGTCCTACCGACATGTTTTTGGCATTTGCATGGAAATATATAGAATTTTAAGGCCAGCATGCCTAGGTTATATCATCCAGCTCTTAAAAATGTGATTATCGCTGATCCCTTTGTATATGTAACGAAATGTGTAATTCAGTGCAAATGTTTATCTTGATTTACTTGAAGTAGGAAGAAAAATAAGCTTATAATCTGTGTACCCACTAAATAAACCTCAGAGAGTATAGCGGTAAGCACGGCCGGGCAATTATTTAAGTATGATAACCCGGTCAAATTAAAAGAAAACTGTGTTTTTAGAATGTAAATGACGGGTTTAATGAAATGTGTAGTAGCCATGTATGAGCACGGCTGAAGATATAAGATTTCGTACATAATATTGTACCGTAAGCAAAGGAACAAACACGTAGAAAGGTACAGCCCGCCCAAATCGTCGTGGCACTCCCCCACTCCTGAAGCTTAGACGCGCACTAGTAGAGATCTGCCCACTTGCATAATAGGAGAGATGGGGATTAGTGCACCATTTGATCTGACCAAGACAACTACTCCCAGAGGAAGGTAAGCTTACACAATAATTGTTTACAATACGTAAACGTACACTGATTTATTTATGTATGTGACTGCCCGAGTTCTGATATTACTCGCTTGTTCCCCTACCACTCCAGTCACTTCCAATTTCTCCGCTCTTGCGCATATGGAGTGTTAGGACGATCTGGACAAACTGTAGGTGAAACAAGTGGCAAAGAAATACCGATGGTTCCGGGCATGGCCACAGTACCTCCAGGCTATCTTCGGCGCCAGACCAACTATGGGAGATCATCTCAAACAGTTAGGTACGTGTTTTGAACTACATATAAGGTCACTGTTGTCCTGAACATATATACCTGACATAGCTTAGATGTAACTCATTTCAATCCTTGCCCTGAAAAGTAGAATGCCGAAAACGCGGCGGGTTGCCAAAATACTTAGCCAATAATGTTAAAGTAATTAATATGAAATGCGAATTGTAATCCAGGAAATAGTCACATGATGAAAAACCCAGAAAGTTATTCGCGTGACATACAGAGCAGGGATGGAATCCGACATGGCCAGACTTAAACAATTCAAATAATCTCACTGCTCTGAAATACCTTGTCCTGTAAGGAAGCAACGCTCTCTGAGGTATATGAAAGGCTTCTTGTACTTGGAAACTTCGCCCTTTCAGAAAATACCGCGATGGTAACTACCAATAAAAATGTAGGAACGGAACTTTACGATGATCGAGCTATTGTCTTGAATGACGAGCGGAGGAGTGGCGCATCCGAAATGTATGGAACAATTGGACAATTAAATGAGAATTAATTGCAGCCGATGTTATATATACTGTAGCCAAACATAATTTCCCATATTCCGTAGATCTACAGAGTCGAAATTGCTTATGCAGCCAGTAAGACACGGAAGCGAATATTGGGAGAGTAACCAGTCTTGCATGGGGATTTCCGACTCCTTTACTAGCACACTCGGAACAACGGCCAGCTTCATAAGGCGCCCAACATGGGCACGAGGCAGTAAACAGTGTCCCGTAACATGGCGGGCAACAAGCACCATACCATTGAACGGTATCGAATCAAATCTGCGAAGTAAACGTTGGAGATACAGACGATGTCCAGGCCAAATCAACAGCCAACCACACCGTATGTCTACACATCACCGAAGAGAGTCCGACATCCCTTGCGTCCAATTGTAACTACTGAACATCCATCTTGAGACGACGGCGAAACCCGAATGCTGTTAAGAAGCCAGCTAAATCAGTGACACTTAGTGAGGCCTGGTCGTTCAACAGGTTCGTCAGCGTTACGACGACCACGTAGCCTTTCCCTAAAGCAACAAATGACACCCACACGTAACTTGCCCTTCTACGAGCAACGAGCTGTAAGTGAAACGTGCAGTAAGAGAACCTAATTTGATACCGGCACATCAGTTCATCGAGGTAGCGAGCTCGCAGTACAACCAAGTAAGTCATAAAGACACATTTGTATTTATTGTATTTTGGACGGGTGTCAACAGAATAATTACTACTAGTAAATAGCAATCTTTAGTAGGTAGAGGCCAAATTATTGCTAGAGAAGAAGCAATAGTCAAGGGTTCATTTTATCCTGAGAATTAGTATTAGATGACGCTGAGGAATAACAAATTAGTGGGTCAAACAGCGCAGTTAAAATATAAAATAAAAAATAGACGAGTGTATTCTGTATTCGGGGGAGGGGGATCACGGAAGTCACAGTATGCGGGCAGATGGTGGAAATTGCGTAGCCTGCAGGAGACAGTGAACGCAAGCCAAGTCGCGATAAATGAAGTAACAGAGTCGATCGACCTGGCGAGCGTGATAAGACTGACGGTGTTACAATTTGGACAATTTTGTCAAAAAACAAAATAACAGACCAAAGGGAAATATTGCAACAATTGTCAAGGTAAGTTAGAAAACCAAAGAGAAGTGCTGCAAAAACAATTCATCACTAAACTAACAGATCTAGGCGAATTAATACAGCAACAATTATCAAATAAATTAGAAGATAACTTAAAACATCAAAGGGCAAATGTTACAACAACAGTTAAGCAAAAACTAGCAGCGCAAGGGAAATTATTGCCAGGACAAATCACAGATCAGCTCTTCTTGTAGAGGGAGGTAATACAGCAACACCTGAGCATCCAACGTAATTACGACTACGAGTGAAGTATTAGCAGCTCAGTTCTCAGTGGAAGAAATGTGGACACAATTAATAGCTGCAATTGAACATGTAAAGCAACAGATCGGGTCAGACAGGGTATAGTAAATGTACTCAGACAACAGATACGAGGTGGAGCGAGTGTAACTTGCGGGATAATAGATACCGACAGCGTACCATTGAAATAAGTGTGAATGTTGAACTGAGTAAATTCAGAGCAACGATGAAAAGAGCGAAAACTCATAATTGGGTGAGATAGCACAGATAAGGGTAAGACGTCGCAAGTTGTCGCTGCTCAGAAGGAAATAGTTGTTACCCTCCGGGAAAAGTCAAGGGAAATGACTGGAATGCGCCAGGCCATGCTAAGGGTGTAGGTCAGGACCCAGACCCCTCATTGAGGTCACACAATGTAGTGATAGTGACAGACAGAAGGATTAACTGTTGGTCTTTCTTATTAAACATAAATGAGTGTTTTCAGAAACAACGGAACTATGCAAACGATTTCAATAATAGTTTGAAGTGAAGAACATTGAGTAATTTAGTCATAGATTTTGCATTATACTGCATGCTCTGAAGGACAGTATCCAAGAAATGCTCAATATCCAAGAAATTCTATCTGAGGGATAATGGAACTATCGAACTCCCGCTACGTAAGTCCGCTATCTATCGTCAGGAAGAGGTACAATTCCTGAGACTAACAATTGATGTCAGGAAGCTAAATACGCATATCACAATTTCAAAACAGAAAACTTGTGGAAGAATCCTGGCTGGCATCGGTAGACGCAAATGGTTTGCGTCGCTACGCCTGACAACATTTTATTTACAAGATAAAGTACATCCATGTATGCGCCAATAAACCGGGTTCCCGCATAATGGAAAAGGAAACAATTTTCAAAAGTGTCCCCTCGGGGTACAACACCCTGATAGTGGTTTTTCATGCGCAATGAACGAAATTCTTGGCACACAGAAGGAAGGCTACCTTCCACATTATGTCAATGATTCGTATATGACCTAGAGATAAATGCACACGTAGCACATATGGATGACGTAGTTAGAAAACTGAAAATATCCGGCTTAATATTAACGTGAGAAAATACAATTTTCAGCAATATTAGTGAACTTCTTAGGATATGGCATTTCAAGATAAACTATGGCGCCAGATCCTGAAAGTATGGATACTATTTTTAAAATTCCACGCGCAAGAAGTGCCAAGCAGATAAGATATCTCAGGCTACTGGGTACCAAAACTGGTTTTTGATCAATTATTGCAAGAAAGCTGCAGCACTTGGGCTTCCTCGCAAAAGACGTAAGCTTGAAACAGACTGACGAATTGGAGATCACCTTCTAGCGGCCCCGAGATTATTTAGCCAGCCAATATTGCTAACATGACCAAGGGCTGAGGATATGTCCTACCACATATGTAATGCAGACGCTTCACTAGTGTCAGAGGGCTGCATATTGTGCCAGGTGCACGGAGAGCAGGACGGAGAATTATAGCAACAACTTTCAAGGGCTTTAACAAGGACTGAGAAAATAGCACGTGTCACGAAACAATAAATAGGGCCAATATTCTTCCCCTAGCAAAAGTTCAAACATTTTTCTACAGCAAACAAATTAAGATAATCTCCGACCAAGTCAGGTTGTCGCTCATACGAAATTGTAAAATGACCGCCAGTAAAATATTATGGTACATTCACGAGATCATGCCGTTTAATCCAGATATCAAGAACATTCCAGGGAAGTTGGACTTTTTAATTACATGTTATCAAAGATCAGGAGTGGGTGCAATTTAAAGACTTTAAGTAGTGAACAGAGCGATGTTTGCATGTTGAAATCAGATTTAAGTCTTTTCTTTTAAGGGCGCTGTGGACCTCGAAGTTGAGTGCCCTTAAACTAAACCAACTCCCCGATCAGATTTAAGTTTGGATAACAAATTAGCTAATGAAATCATGAAATTGCCGAAACGGCAGCATCAGGATGAAATATTAAGGGGAATAATGTAAACGGCTCCTACTATTGACGGCAACAACAATGGAAAATATGGCCTATTAGGTGGTATCTTATATGAATTACAAGGCAAAGATAGACTGGCATGGGAGGTGTACGTACTGGCAGCGTTGGCAGCATTAACGATTTAACCATATCATCGTGCTTGAATACATGCAAGTGTACAGAAAACGGTCCTGCTAATAGGCATTTGCACACTCCCAGATTCGGACGAAAGCACGGAAGGGGAGAGCTTACGTGCCCATCTGTGGCCTATGTCAGAGGGCAAAGCTACTAAATTGCCACTTCGACAAACCGCCACAAGCCATACTATGAAAGAACCACTAGGATTGGTAGCCGCTGTTACCTATGGTTCGCTCCTAATGGCCAAGACGGGCCTTAAATATATTTTTGTATAAATTGTCGTAATGCCAAACTTTGCCAGATTATGTCCCCTAAAGAAACTGAGTAGCCACATATGCGCAAATGAGATAACCAACGATTAAATATAGAAGTACGGGAAGCTGAATGTAGATAAATCAAGTGTGCTACAAGGCAAGAAATATGTGGAGAAACTACGTGGCGGTGGCATGAAAGTATACAACACGAGCTATTATTACCGCAAGCTAGTCCCTTCAACGCGTAATGAGGTACTTAAACCTCTATCTGAAGTTACTATGCAATATCAAGCACACTAAATGGCCACACATTGGCCTCAGCAGACCCTCAGAGACCTGCCGATGCCAATTCGTATATCAGAAGCGGATGCTACGCGAACCGAATGGGCTTATGAGAAGTTGAAGTAACGAACTTAGCAAATGAGGCTGAGGAATAACAAATTAGTGGGAAAAACTGCAGAAGTTGAAATGGAAAGTAACAAATAGGGAATACCTATATGCAGTTTGAAATTCGAGTGGTGGGGGAAATCGAGGATGTCAAAGTATGTGGGTGGATGATAGAAATAGCGATAACTTGCAGGAGACAATAAACGCAAGCCAAGTCGCGATAAATCAAATAACAGAGTCGATTGACCTGGCGAGCGTGGTAAGACAGATGATGTTACAATTTGGATAGTTGTCAAATAAAGTAACATACCAAGGGGAAATGTTGCAACAAAATTTGTCAAATAAGTCAGGAAGTCAGAGAGAAATATTACAACAACAATTAAGCGGTAAATTCACAGATCAAGTCGAAATGTTACAGTAACAATTACGAAATAAATTAGAGCTCAAGTTGAAAAATCAAAAGCTGATATTGCAGCAAATATTAACCAACAAATTATCAGCTCAAGGAGAAACGTTACAGCAACAGTTATCAAATAAATTAGAGGACAGGTTAAAAAATCAAAGAAAAAATGTTACATAACAATTAACCAAGAAACAAACAGGGCAAGAGAAATTGTTGCAAAAATAAATAACGGGTCAACTCCTCGCACAGAGGGAGATAATTTAGCAACAGCCGAGCACCCAGCACGATCTGGAGCCCGAATACAGAACATGGTTTCTAAGCAGGGGGAAGTAATTGCCATCAGGAGTGAAGTAGTAGTAGCTCAGTCCTCAATGAAAGAAATTAAATTTCAATTAACTGTTGAAATTGAACATTTTAACAGCCCGAGTCAGACCGGGAACAAACGGATGTACTCAGACAATAGGTACAAGATGGAGCGAGGGCAACTTACGATATAATAGAAGTTGACAGCGTATCATCGTAGTAGGAGTGAACATGGCACAATAACGGAGGATAGGGAAAACTCACAATTATGTGAGATTCTATAGATAAGGGGCGAAATGTCGCAAGTTGTCGCTGTTCAGAAGGAGTCTGTTTTTATTCTCCAGAAAAGCTTAAGGGAAGTGACTGAAATGCGCCAGGCGGTGGAAAGAGGGTAGGTTAGACCTCAAAACCACCGCCACCTGCTCAATGAAGTCACCCCAGACACAATGTAATAATAGCGAGGAAGGACAGAGCGGCCGGTCTCGCCTCACGGGAGTATACATTTTGAGAATGTAAACATGCCAAGTATACACATGAAACTGAATACGTTCAACACACATGCGCACTCACGTACCTATGCAGTTTCTTAACGAACCGCCTGTCCCAAAATTTGACATTAGTGTGGATAATGCAAAACAGTTTATTAGCAATCTAAATCATATTTTCAGCTTAGAGGGATACTCGATTGATTTCTGATGATTTCAGTGTAAAGAAGCTTGGTAGACCCCGTGGTCAGCTGGTTCCGCCCAACAGTTGGCGAACATATAGAATGTACCCTCCTCAAGGTAATACTTGTAGATAAATAACGCGTAGGAAATGTGCACTGCATGTTACAAACACAAATCATAAACGGGAGATGCCAACCTGGTGCCGGTGAAAATTTGTTGATTATTTATTGTGCTATGGGCAAATTAGTAGGCTGTTAGAACCGCCTCTTTGTGAACAGGATTTATATAGCATATGATGAAGCACTTCACAATCACCATGCGACATCTGATGGTAGCACGCCCACAGACACTGAGAGACGAGATACTACTATTGACAGCGCTACAACGCCAAGAATAGCGAACAGTAGAAAATTAGCCAGAGTTGCAAATGCGAAATAGGTCCGGGATGAGTTCCTGAAACGCCCAAATCGGAGATGGAGCTAGGACAAACGGTACACTGAACGAGATAGAGGGAAAACTTAAGGAACAGAGATCGCGATGGGCACGAAATCAGGCCTAGTAACGCCCGGTAGGAAACGAATGAACCCACGGAACTACGACATGGGGAGACGGTAATCACCTCCCTTGGCACACGACAGTGTACAAGCGCATGCACCAGTTGATATACACCTGACCCTGGTAGCTAGGCATCACTGAATGCGGGTGGAATTTTAAATGAGTTCCCGGCTTCAATTCGAGGAGACGAGTTAGATCTCGCGTTATGAAAAGGGCGTAAATAAAGTAAAACGGTTGGATGAAACAGGCCGCGTGTGGAGAGCGGTTCGTTTGGAATTAAGCAGGAAAGTTTTAGTCAGGGACGTGACCTGTGCACAGGAGATAATGGAAGTGCCGCGTGTTGAGGCAATTATCGAAAACAAAATATTTCTGATTACCGTGGATTCAGTTAATTGATCTCTGCATGCAGCCAAGCCCGGGTCGAGCGTTTAGAATTAATCAGTGTAAAACAGCAGAGCATTCCAATGGAGAACACATTTTGCATTCTAGCGATCGACTAAGCTAAACAAAAAATAACGCAGCAAATGCTCGTAACAGCAGTCATATGTAGATACAGACTATAAATTTGTCTGTATCAGGATTTCTAAGCTCGTAGTCGAAGTAATATTAGGTAACGACGTGCTATATTCCATGAGAGCTGTAAATGAGTACGGAAGTAAATGGTCAACAATTTACTCATCGAAATCGTCAGTCTTAGTGACCTTTGCACAACCGTTAAGTGCGGAGAATATTAGGGTAACAAAAGAAGTAAAACAAACAAACGCTTATTTCAGAAACTTTTTTGTAGAATACTTGAGTATAGGAAATTGCGCTCAAAGTGAGCATGCTGCCACAGCTGATTGATCTGGTAAGAAACAGTCCTGATGTACTTGTGACACCAGACACAAGTACAGCAGCTGATAGTCACGTCATTCAGCCCTACGGAATGTTCTGCGAGGAAGATATGTGTATAGAGGGGACCAGATTCAGGTACACGAGGTTGCGTGGTAAGCTGCCAGTGACCATACAAATAAGGGAGCGAGTTGCCACGACCGAGCATTTAAACCACAGACAGAAGGAACTACTGTTCGCCACCCTTGTTAAACACAGGGAAGTGTTTTATGAAAGAGCGGTACTATTTGCATAGGATTTCCATTATCGTATGTATGTATTTATGTATGTATGTATGTATGTATGTATGTATGTATGTATGTATGTATGTATGTATGTATGTATGTATGTATGTATGTATGTATGTATGTATGTATGTATGTATGTATGTATGTATGTATGTATGTATGTATGTATGTATGTATGTATGTATGTATGTATGTATGTATGTATGTATGTATGTATGTATGTATGTATGTATGTATGTATGTATGTATGTATGTATGTATGTATGTATGTATGTATGTATGTATGTATGTATGTATGTATGTATGTATGTATGTATGTATGTATGTATGTATGTATGTATGTATGTATGTATGTATGTATGTATGTATGTATGTATGTATGTATGTATGTATGTATGTATGTATGTAT
>CM060964.1:182487847-182579196 GCA_030765045.1 Tenodera sinensis
CTACTATCACTACTACTACTACCACTACTACCATTACTGCTACCACTACCACCACTACTACTACTACCACTACTACTACCACTACCACTACTACTACCACTACTACCACTACTGCTACCACTACCACCACTACTACTACTACCACCACTACTACTACCACTACTGCTACCACCACCACCACTACTACTACCACTACCACTACTGCTACTACTACCACCACTACTACTACTACCACTACTACTACCACTACCACCACTACTACCACTACTACCACTACTGCCACTACTAGCACAACTACCAGCACCACCACTACTACTACCACTACCACTACTGCTACTACTACCACCACTACTACTACTACCACTACTACTACTACCACTACCACCACTACCACCACTACTACCACTACTACCACTACTGCTACCACTACCACCACTACTACTACTACTACTACTATCACTACTACTACCACTACTACCATTACTGCTACCACTACCACCACTACTACTACTACCACTACTACTACCACTACCACTACTACTACCACTACTACCACTACTGCTACCACTACCACCACTACTACTACTACCACCACTACTACTACCACTACTGCTACCACCACCACCACTACTACTACCACTACCACTACTGCTACTACTACCACCACTACTACTACTGCCACTACTACTACTACCACTACCACCACTACTACTACCACTACTACCACTACTGCTACTACTACCACCACTACTACTACTACCACTACTACTACCACCACCACCACCACTACTACTACTACTACCACTACTACCACCACTACTACTACCACTACTACCACTACTACCACCACTACTACTACTACCACTACTACCACTACTACCACCACTACTACTACTACTACCACTACTACCACTACTACTACCACTACTACTACTACCACTACTACTACCACTACTACTACCACCACTACTACTACGACTACTACTACCACTACTACTACCACCACTACTAGTACTACCACTACTACTACCACTACCACTACTACTACTACCACTACTACTACCACTACTACTACTACCACTACTACTACCACCACTACTACTACCACTACCACTACCACTACTACCACTACTACTACCACTACTACCACTACTACTACCACTACCACTACTGCTACTACTACCACCACTACTACTACTACCACTACTACTACCACTACTACTACCACTACTACTACTACCACTACTACTACCACTACTACTACCACTACTACTACCACTACTACCACCACTACTACTACCACCACTACCACTACTACTACTACTACTACCACTACTACTACCACTACTACTACCACTACTACCACTACTGCTACTACTACCACCACTACTACTACCACTACTACTACTACCACCACTACTACTACTACCACTACTACTACCACTACTACCACTACTACTACCACTACTACTACCACCACTACCACCACTACTACTACCACTACTGCTACTACTACCACCACTACTACTACTACTACCACTACTACTACTACCACCACCACCACTACTACTACTACTACCACTACTACTACCACCACCACTACTACTACTACTACTACCACTACTACTACCACCACTACCACTACTACTACCACTACTACTACTACCACTACTACTACCACCACTACTACCACTACTACTACCACTACTACTACTACTACCACTACTACCACTACCACTACTACTACCACTACTACTACTACTACCACTACTACTACCACCACCACCACTACTACTACTACTACTGCTGCTGCTGCTACTACTATTACTACTACAAGTACAACTACCACTACTACTACTACTACTACTACTACCACTACCACTACTACTACCACCACCACCACCACTACTACTACTACTACTACTGCTGCTGCTACTACTACTATTACTACTACAAGTACAACTACCACTACGACTACTACTGGGACTACAAATGTAGAGAACCTCAGAGGGCTGTGCAATGACAGAAGGGCCAGGAAGCCCAAGTTCATGGGCAGCCCAAGCTGTATACGCTTTAGTATTCAATACTATTGCGACTCACGGGGTGCACTCAGCCTCGTTAGGTCCCGGGGGACCAATTGAGGAGCTACTTGATGGAGAAGTAGTGGGTCCAGGTCTATAAGACCGCATAACTGGCCGGGAGGGCTCGGGGTGCTGACCACGTCCCACACTCCAGTACTGCACCTCACCAATGACGCCTGTAGTGGGCAGAGGTGGGGGACGCAGCGGCTGGGCGGTAGGCCTTGGCCCCTTGTGGGCTGTGGCGCCGGGGTTTAGTTTAGTTTTAGTTTACTATTGCGACTACTACTACGATTACTACCGTTACTACGACTACTACTACGACTACTACTACTACTACGACGACGACTACTACTACGACTACTACTATTACTACTACTACTACTACTACTACTACTACTACTACTACTACTACTGCTACTACTACCACTACTACTACCACCACTACTACTACTACTACTACTACTAGTACTACTACTAAAACTGAAGGGCCTATTTCGCCCTATGGCTATTCAGGTAATGGCCTATTTGAGTCTCCGTGGTTTCGGCATAATGGTAACTTATTATAGGTTATCATATCTATGTAATTTCAGAGATCCATATAATTATAACCAAAAATACACTCTTGCTCATATCTAACTTTATGTAATTTCAGAGATCCATGCAATATACTCAAAAATACACTTGCAGTGATCCTAAGTATGGAAGAAATTGAATGGTTAAGTAAGAGCGTTTAAGAACGCCACTAGCAAAAAGACGCACTACCACAGACATAAATGGGCGATAGGAATTAGTTTTTGATGAAATTGTGTTAACGCTTTGTTTTAATGCTCTAGCATGTGGAAGTTGCAGTATTCTAGTCCACCCTACTTTGTATTCCATACAGAGATTGCAATTGAGATGCAGGATTTGAGATCCCCATTAGCCGAAAATACTTTAAAACAGTGTTAATGAGAAAGTCAGAGAGAGAGAGAGAGAGAGAGAGAGAGAGAGAGAGAGAGAGAGAGAGAGAGAGAGAGAAAGCGCGCGCGAGAACTAGAGCAGCATTTTCACTCAATCCAAGAGTGCCGCGAATATCAGACCTTGATATGAAAATGTATATGTCAATGTCATATCATCATTTATCATATATTCCCATACATCATATCATCATATTGCATCATTGCAGGGCCCTAATGACCTAGTTGTTGACGGACCCTTAAACCCAACTCACTCACTCATCATTGCATTTTGCATCATTTTGGAAATATAATTAGTGTGGGTTTTGATATTGGAGTGCGTGAATGAGAAAGTGATATGGAATGTGATAATGCGGCTTTAATGAGGTGTGCGCATTGTTCTGTTCCACTTTGTTTTAACCACTTCATCGAAATTCCGCATCTGCACTTTGAGGACTAATATAAGCAGTATCAGATGGGTAGTATGTGTATTTTGCGGTATTATAAATAATTTAAGCACAGGGGTTTTGGCACTGTTGATTGAAAATGTAATTATACACAGACGTCATTGAATTACAAATAATTTCCCTCCTATAGTATTGATATCTTGGTACTTTGGTTCTCTCTATTAAAATGCCACTTTAAGTAGAATGCAACGTTTTGCATTGAAATGACACAGACCACTATTTTGTTTATGATTGATTGTTATTCTAAGCCCGTTTTCATGAGGTTCCGAGCGTTCGAGGTCAAAGGTGTCACTTGTCAATGTTAAACATCTGATAATCGATTCGGTTTTCTCTATTCCCCTTTTACCTAGAATAAAACATATAAAGAAAGTGTTCCTACGCAGTTTATCTCAATTAATTTAACTAGATAAAAAGAATACGCTTTCATAGGAGTAGTTTATGGAAACTATATAGAAATAAACGATTATGGCCAGAGAAAGTCATGTGAATATAACACGTGATATTTCTTTTTTCTTTTGCTTCGCAAGGAAATTAACATCTGAACGTTGAATGCAATTAAACGTTTATTGCTTAATTTGAAATAACTTTAGGCACCAATTTTATCGTGGGTAATTTGAAAACAAATATAATGTGTATAGTATATACTGAGAGCGGGGATTATCCGAAAGCCGGTCATCCAAAACGTGGATTAGCCGAAGGCCCTTGACTATTACTAAATTCAAATGCTCCCGCTGAGCCGAAACTGTGCAGCCGGGCGCCTTACGACATAGACCGGTCCAGCTGTTCCAAACGCCATATTTTTTAAATTTTGTAGAGTATTTTTAGACGTGTAAAATAACTTTACGGCCCCACTTTATGTTTTGTAGCAGAGGTTTCTTATTTCTCCACCAATCTTTCAAAACACTATCTCATTTTTCTCTTTACTGTTTGGTTATCCGAAAAGTCGGTTATCTGAGCACCACAGTGCCCAATTGTTTCGGATAATCCACGCTCTACTACATCTGAATTTGCTTTGGTTACAGAAAATCGTAAGAGAGAAAGCTACTGTCAACAGTGGCGAAGCATGAAGTAAGTAACAGTGTAGACAGATTCATTGTCCTCGTCCTTCACCATCGGCTCGCTTCGGGACAACAGCTTTTCCATTCGTACAATACCTAACAATTATACTCATTTGGGTTGTAACCAACATGTCTGTAGTTTCGTCAGCTTGAACGGCAAAGAATTCAGCAGACTATTTCTTTTCGAATATGTTCCTGAACAGCAAGAGTCACGGCTGAATTAAATCCTTTCGCATGTCACAAGAAGTGCCCTTAAAAATTGTTTCCGATTCTAAATGATCTCTCATGAGAGACTCTTCCGAAGCCAATAAATAAAGAATGGCCAAATAATTTTCTTTATTAAATAAATCTTGACTTTCGCGATGATCCCTAAATGCCAATTCCTGAATTCCCAAATGGCAAACAACATTCACTAATCGTCCTACCATTTGCCTGTTTTTTGACACACTTTCATAGTACCTAATGGCTTGCAATCCATGTCCCTCCAAAACAGTATGATCTATGCGGCATCGCCCTAGCATGTGAGATTTTTCTGTAGAGTTAATATGAGATGCTGCATGTTTCTTTGCCTTTTTTTTTTTTTTTTTTTTTTTTTTTTTTTTTTTTTTTTTTTAATTTTCACTGTAGTTACACCAGTTTTGTGCCAAGAATCTTCACCCTTAACGCCAAACAATAAGCAAAAATCACTTCCTAAGCAGGAAATAAAATACCTTCTTAATGCAAAAGTTAAATACATCCTGTCTCCAATGAGGCTTGGCCCCTGACTGTCAATCGGGTTTTGTTTTCTTGGTTGCAATATTACGGCCAGAAAGCACTTTTTAACGACTTTGTCCTACATCACCACGTGAGCATACGTCAATGGAGAAAAAAGCTATTTCTAGTAGCTCTATTTGAAGATGATGAAAATGCTTGAGAACTATTAAATGTTCATGCAAATTTAACCGAAAAATTCTCTTCACCCTTATTGTAAAATCCGAGATTTTTCTTAAATAGAACATGGAAAAAGTACGTCTTCGAACATTCAAATCATGTCGATGTAGAAAAGGGGTTTGTGCCTAAAACAATTTAACACTGTAAACATTAATTAACCCCTAATGGACAAACATATCTTGCTTGAAAATAATATTTGAAGCATTTTAGTTTGTGTTTAAACTTGCCTATTGAAAGTACTGATAACCTAAGACTTTTTGTCTCAGAAACTGCTAATTCATTTAAAGTCAAAATTTGGGTTATTTAATCTTTATAACATTTAGTAGCAGTTAAAATATAAAGGCAATAGAACAAAAACGACATGCTTTTTAGACTTCAGTCCTCTTCATCCTCCACATCTTGCACCTCCTCTTCCTTTTCCTCCTCTTCCTCCTTCTCTTCCTCCTCCTTCTCCTCTTCCTCTTCCTCCTCCTCTCCCCCTGCTCTTCCTCCTCATCTTCCTCCTCCTGCTCCACTTCCTCTTCTTCATCTTCCTCCTCCTCTCCCTCCTCCTGTTCCTCCTCCTCTTCCTCCTCTCACTCCTCCTCTTCCTCCTCTCCCTCCTCTTCCTCCTCTCCCTCCTCCTCTTCCTCCTCCTCTTCTTCCTCTCCCTCCTCCTGTTCCTCCTCCTCTCCCCCTGCTCTTCCTCCTCATCTTCCCCTGCTCTTCCTCCTCATCTTCCTCCTCCTGATCTTCCTCTTCCTCCTCTCCCTCCTCCTCTTCATCCTCTACCTCCTCATCTTCCTCCTCCTCCTCTGCCCCTGCTCTTCCTCCTCCTTCTCCTCTTCCTCCTCCTTCTCCTCTTCCTCATACTCTTCCTCCTCCTCTCCCTCCTCCTCTTCCTCCTCCTATTCCTCCTCACCCTCCTCCTCTTCCTCCTCCTCTCCCACTGCTCTTCATCCTCCTCTTCCTCCTCCTTCTCCTCTTCCTCTTCCTCCTCATCTTCCTCCTCCTGCTCCTCTTCCTCTTCTTCATCTTCCTCCTCCCCCTCTCCCCCTGCTCTTCCTCCTCCTGCTCCTCTTCCTCCTCTTCCTCTCTCCCTCCTCCTCTTCCTCCTCCTCTTCTCCTCCTCCTCTCACCCTACTCTTCCTCCTCATCTTCCTCCTCCTGCTCCTCTTCCTCCTCTCCGTCCTCCTCTTCCTCCTACTCTTCCTCCTCCTCTCCCCCTGCTCTTCCTCCTCATCTTCCTCCCCCTGCTCCTCTTTCTGCTCCTCTTCCTCCTCCTCTCCCCCTGCATTTCCTACTCATCTTCCTCCTCCTGCTCCTCCTACTGCTCCTCTTCCTCCTCCTCCTCTCCCCCTGCTCTTCCTCCTCCTGCTCCTCTTCCTCCTCTCCCACCTCCTCTTCCTCCTCCTCTCCCCCGCTCTTCCTCCTCATCTTCCTCCTCCTGCTCCACTTCCTCTTCCTCCTCTTCCTCCTCCTCTCCCCCTGCTCTTCCTCCTCATCTTCCTCCTCCTGCTCCTCTTCCTCCTCTCCCTCCTCCTCTTCCTCCTCCTCTCCCCCTGCTCTTCCTCCTCACTTTCCTCTTACTGCTCCTCTTCCTCCTCCTCTTCCTCCTCATCTTCCTCCTCATCTTCCTCCTCCTGCTCCTCTTCCTCCTCCTCTTCCTCCTCTTCCTCCTCATCTTCCTCCTCCTCATCCTCCTCTTCCTCCTCCTGCTCCTCTTCCTCTTCTTCATCTTCCTCCTCATCTCCCCCTGCTCTTCCTCTTCATCTTCCTCCTCCTGCTCCTCTTCCTCCTCTCCCTCCTCCTCTTCCTCCTCCTCTTCCTCCTCTTCCTCCTCTCCGTCCTCCTCTTCCTCCTCTCCCCTGCTCTTCCTCCTCACCTTCCTCCTCCTGCTCCTCTTCCTCCTCCTCTTCCTCCTCTTCCTCATCTTCCTCCTCCTGCTCCTCTTCCTCCTCCTCTTCTTCCTCATCTTCATCCTCCTGCTCCTCTTCCTCCTCCTCTTCCTCCTCTTCCTCCTCATCTTCCTCCTCCTGCTTCTCTTCCTCCTCCTCCTCCTCTTCCTCCTCATCTTCCTCCTCCTGCTCCTCTTCCTCCTCCTCTTCCCCCTCTTCCTCCTCATCTTCCTCCTCCTGCTCCTCTTCCTTTTCCTCCTCTTCTTCCTCTCCCTCCTCCGCTTCCTCCTCCTGCTCCTCTTCCTCCTTCTCTTCCCCTGCTCTCCTTCCTCCTGCTCCTCTTCCTCCTCCTTCCTCCTCCTCCTCTTCCTCCTCTTCCTACTCCTCTTCCTCCCCCTCTTCCTCCTGCTCTTCCCCGTGCTCTTCTTCCTCTTCCTCCTCTTCCTCCTCTACTGGCGTTACAGTCCATATAAGTTCTAGAGCTCCTCCGAGTGTTACCCAAATTTCCCTTAAAAAGAATTAGGTACAGTTGTTTTATGCTAAATGCAGCGTGGTCATTACAGTTCGACATTTTGTAAATGCAAATTTATGGATACCTGTCCCAGCTGCTGGTGAGAACTGGATACTGGTAGAAAGGCATTTCCGCAATTTACTAGGGGTTACAGGTTCTATTGTAGCATAGCTTTCACAATTTATTTTAGCTCAATGACTCATTTCGAATCCTGTTTCTCTAGTTTCTACATTGTTCGTAACACTGGTCGTTTTTCCATATGTCCTCGGGTAAGATTTCATTCAGTGCTTAACTTCTACTCACTAAACTCTTATTTTAGAAATCTGATGTGCTATAGTCACATACTTTTCTCTAACAACTATTGTTAATTTTTACATAGCTTCTATAAACTATTCTTACGAAAGCTTATTTTTCTACCTATGCATGTTAGTCGAGAGAAATACTTGCAGAAACACTTTCACTGCACACTTCGTAGAGGATACAGGAGGGATACTTACAGGAAACCTAAACAATAGCCAGATGTTTAGAAACGAGTGCCTATGTGCTACCCTAGAAATTCCATACTCATTTAATGGTATCAGAGAAGCAATTGAATCGTGATAGCACTTTAACAAAATTACAGGGTATTGCAAAGTCAAACCAATAACCATGGATATCTCGGAAACTGCTAATGCTACAAAAATGTTTGAAATAAAATGTGTGTTTTAAAGAGATACACATATTTTGTGTGGTATAGGTTGCTGTCAATTGTTAAACAATATTTAACGAAATTTCTTTCGATTAAAAAGGACTTCACATGCTATTCCCTGAAAGTTCAATACCTATATACATTTTATTTGTCACGTAAATGTATGAAACACGTGTCATTTTAATCAAAACTGTTTAGAACTAGTTTGAGAAAATTAAAAATTTTACATGTAAAGGGTAGTTTTTCCTGTATCTTCTCGCATCTTTGAAAGATACTGAACACACCAAGTTTCTTTATTTACCCAAGTTTTCGTTTATGCTGTTCAGACACACACACACACACACACACACACACACACACACACACACACACACACACACAAACACACACACACAAACACACACACACACGGACTTTTCTTAAACTGTTCTTTTGGATTTAAAGGCCACAAAGAACATAGGTATTTCCGGTGAAATATTGATATCGTATGTTTGGTTAGAATGCAGTGCCTTTTTTACGTATTACGTACTGGCTGAGAAAGTGAAAAAGTCGCAACTTTCAGACATCTTCCGTCAGATGACCCACTTGAATACAAGTATAGTATTTATCCAAGTAATCGTTTTCAGTCATGCTTTTCAAAGGATCGTGGTAAAATCACTATTGGAAATCAAAGCGATAACGATAAACGTTTTCAGTGCCTGCAGTATACGTAAATATCGTCATAGAATCGTCTGGAATGTGTAACAACGCAGTTACAGACACACCAATACCTATGAATTTGAAGCTAATGGCAATTTTATGACATAATAAGGTTGCCACTAATTTTGCAGAATTACCTGGAACGTGCTAACTGATACGCTGTTTATTAATCTGTGGATGATCTATGAAATTGATAGATTTAAAGGTCGTTTATGCAACGCTATGGGCTTTTAGACTGTTATTGTATACAATCTTGTAACAAACGAGAAATACGTAAACAACTCAAAATACCCAATAAAAGCAAATGCAGTCTGGGATGTAAAATGAAACCCAGGCTAATAAGACATCTAAAAAAATTACAGGTGCCGTCTATTTTCTGGTATGGTTGGTGGTTGTTCAAGATAAATATGCTCTGGGTGCTGGTGGTTGTGGACAGTTCGGTACAGACGGAGTGAATGGTAGACAATTGCTATTTGTGTAGCGTGGATGTTCGAGTTTAAGATGGCAGTTGCGACCATGTGCATCTCGCCGTGCATGATTATTCGAGCCGTCGCGTCGCTGGCATGAACGGCATGTGGCTTTTAGCTTAGAAGGCCTCTTGAATGGAGGGTCCATCGGCGTTTCCTTCTGCCATACGTCTTAGTTCTTGCTTCCCTTACTCCTGGCTGTATTGTATTGCAGGAATGACATGCTGCTTTAGTTCTGTTGGTTGATTCTGTCGTTTTTAGTTTTGTTAACTGTTCGCGGTCATTATTGTGTCTAACCGATTCGCATTTATAGTCTTCGTATATTATAGTATTTGTATAGTATGTACTGTATAGTACTTCATACCTTGTGAAGTTGGGGTTTTGCAAGTATGTTGTGTGCTAGTGCAAGCGAAGCACTGTTTCGATACCGTGGCCTTTCTGCAGTCTTTCTTCACGTGGTTTAGATCCCCACAGTTTTCACACATCTGTTTGTCCTTGGTTCAGAATTTAGCCTCATAGCTCAGGTCGTGGTTTCTGTGGCATCCGGGTGCCGCCAAGAAGTCCATCCCAGAGTAACAGCCAAAGTCTATAGTGTCGGTCTGTTTGTAGAATAGCCCTCCTTAAGTCAAGAGAAGCCTCTATCACCATGTGGGCCTTGACTTCGTTCTCGGTCCGGTGCGGAATTTAGAATGGTTGGCTTCCTACACGCGTCCGGCGTGTGGAAGTTGGTCACTTGTTGGTTCTTCCTGGCTTATTCTGTTTTTGTCATTTGATGTTCTAGATGTGCTGGGCGAAACAGAGGACACGGATGCGTAGATGTCACCTGTCTTAGTGCCCTCAGTTGCTGTGTTTGGTTCATTTCCTGATACTGCTTCGTCAGTTGCTTGTTTTGGTCCTGGAGCACTTAATATTCCTTCAGCAGATCTTCGTAGCTGTCTACGTCGATATTTACAGTTAAAGAGCACAAGTTCCGCCACACAGCTGCACCACATTAGACCTTCGCCAAGATTTTCGACCATGGAAAGACCGGATTAGAAGTTAAACGGAGGGACGGGAAGTCGCGAAAAGGAAAATAACAAACACAGCATTCGATTAGTGACCAAGAAAAACCACTACAAACCTTTGGTCAGATTAGTCGGTCACCGGGGATCTAATCCACAACCTCCCGCATACGAGTTCCAAGCGTAACACACTGAACCACACCACTCGGTAGGCATCAACCTTAAAATCTGATATAACTTCAATCTGATAAAATGTAAATTGTAATTAGGATTAACTTAGTTTTTCGGCTACAATGCAAAGCGACATACAACATTCTTTAACGATTAAAACTCTATTAAACAAACTACCTTGGTCAAAAAGGCCTGCTGCATCAAAGTTTCTCATCAGCTGTAATGCTTGCATCAATATGCAAATGCATGCAAATAAAAATTCGCTAGATACATTAATTTTTGTAGAAACGAACCTTCTGAAAACTTCTGTCAACTGAATGCATGCCCACGATAGAGCGCTCATTTGCATGCAAATGTGACTTTTATCGATCATAAACCACGACGATGAGGATGGTTTAGAGCAACAGAAAGTACCATCATGGTTGGGTCTTCTACATTGTACCTGTGCTTTTGGCATAGTAGCACCATCTCGTATATTGTGGGAGTCCATTAGCTGGTAATGGTTGTGGAAGGGAGATAATTGGAATCTGCTTCAATGCCAGTATGCACCCGCTCTTGATGAATGTTACTATTTATCTGTCTGCGTTGCTTTTGTGATTGTTTAACACAGTTCCAAAGAAATAAAGGCAGTTTTAATTAGGAGAAGAGGAGGGCAATGAATGTCTAAAGCCTAGTTAAAGTAGGGAATTAAGAGGCTGCTTATTAACATGGAGATTGCCACAAATTTTGAATAGGTACAAAACGAATATATGTACCACAAATACACAAAAGTATCGGTGCAAGGATATGAATCACCGCAAATGTAATCCTTCCCTGTGTGTGTTTAATTAGCTTGTCTATCTTCTTGTTGCTTTCTTCGAGGAATTAATGTTAATGAGACCACGCTGAAGAAACGTAGAAATTATTTGTAAGATGCTTAAATACATATGTACACGGAAGTAGCAATATGTAGCAATATTCCAACAAAAATATTCCCATTCAAATATGTTCATTACATTCACTGCATGGTAGCAACTTCTCCAGTTATCATTCCGAGATATTTATCTTTCTGGAAGTGCTAACAGCGTTTCAGACTAGCATGCTGAAGTATCCCTTAACGAACACATTCCAAGAAGTTGTAAAACTTCCTTCATCTTTCTTCCGCTGCTAATAACATAAAAACAAGCGCGAAGGGCCCCTCAATATACTCCTAGCGAAAGGACCTGCGGTTGTCAACTCCATTAAATACTATTGTGCATTCAGAATGTCTAAAAGGCAGTAACATAAGGAAGGCCGTTAAGGCATGGGGAATACTATACTACTCCAAAGATTGCATTAAGCAAAAAGCATCTTTACTGGGAACTAGAGAATTTGTATAGAAAGCATGAGTGTTTCTATGAAGATCAAAATATTTTAAAAATCTGTATCACACATGGCTGTCTACACAATATGTCACAAAAGGCCATATACATTATTGAATACATACAAAATTGGACCTTGTATTCACTACACAATAACTCTGGAAGACTTAGAAGGATCTCAAATTAAAGCAATATGAACTTGGTTTATTGCACAATATGGGCCAAAAAAATCAACAGACACTGTAAATCAATTATTGTTACTAACGAACCCATGTAGGACCTTTACAAAATATGCCACATAATGTTATATACTTTATTGAATACATATTATCGTGACGTTACTTCAAATGCATCTGGAATAGAAACCATCTCGAATGAAAGCATTATGGGCTTGATTCTTTTCGCAGTATGGAGTACAAAAACCGAGTGTTCGCGTATTCTGATCGATTGTTCTTACTAACGAACTCTTTGTGGAAGAAAAGAAATAAATATAAATGTCTAATATGCTAAACGTATAATGTTTTAAGAAAAATCATTTGGGGTATTTTTGAGAAAATATAAAGTATGAACTTTACTTTTTCTTTTCATGTAAGGGACAGTTTGTGGCGAGCTCAATTTGGGTGATACAAAGTCTGATACTGTAGTGGCTTGAAAGCATTGGATTAAATAGAATGTTATAGAAATGTGAAAATTGGCATATAATACGGACGTTGGCAACCAAACTTGTAATATTACTATACAGGTCATGGAACAGCTGTTTCTTTCGTGCAGGTATGATGGGAATTCCTTTGTGATAGTGTTGCATGTCACGTGTGTGACCAGACGACACCTTGCGCCGGATGTTTTACCTGTCTAGTTCTTGGTTACAGTCGTCTTTCCCCGCGTGCAGTAGCTTTCTTCTTTGTTTCCATCCGGAATACGAATTACTTTTGCATTATTGGACCATGACACCACCTAAATATACACACACTTGTTGACCCAAAAAATCACCGACAACATTACCTAGTATGCTGTGTGGCATGCCAAACTGATTGGTTTTCAAATAGGAAATGCACGGTTTTGACGCTGGAGAGTGTCGAAGTGTGAGTTGGGTATACGTTCACATTTCGTCAATAAACCCAACATGAAGCTGTCTACATCACAAAGGGGCTTCGAACTGAGCCTATATCGGCGGTGGAGAGCCTTATGACATGCGGATGTCTTTGAAGATTTTCAGTCACTCCGTGAACTCAAGCCATAAAGTCCTCTGCTGACATTGCAGGAGTACCATACACCATACTCTCCATACAAGTCCAAGTCCACAGAAAATAGTCGAGAGGTGTCAGATCTGGCGACCGTACGGGCCGTGGAATTGGTCCATCTCTACCATTCGATCGATTTGCATATGTGACATTGGGTGATTCCGCACATTTACAACAGTGTGCTGGAGCTCATGTCGGCCATTTCAGCAACTGCGCGCTGGTACGTGCCGTACTGCTGTTAAAAACGATGCTGTACTGGAAACTACACAAGTAACGCAGTAGGATCCGCACCAAGGACTCTATGGAGGAATTTAGCGCATGCGCAGGAATGTTATTATGCTCAAGTCGTTTATCCCAGTACATGGATGGCTTAAGGGTTGCATACCTTCCGCATTAAGATACCAAAACGAGTGTTAACAAATTGTCACAACCGTTCCTTCTCAAGCTTCGACGCTCTGCAGCGTCCAAACCGTGCATTTCCGGACAGGGGGTTCCTGTTTGAAAACTAATCAGTTTGCCATTCCACACAACATACTAAGCGTTGTCGGTGCTTTTTTTTGGGGGGGGGGAGACACCCAGTATATACACACTAAATATTATAATTTTAACCCTTTTATATCGAGGAGTAAGTTGCCTCTTTGATATGCAGGTTAATTGTTAAATCTATTCCTGTGCAGAATTTCTTTTTAATTTCAAATCCCTAAGGAGTACCTACTGAGTATTTTGTAGTAAGGATAGAAGACCAGAAAACCTGGCTTCGATCTTTCATTCTAAACTGCGTGCGTAATGGAACCAAAGCAATATTTATCCTACACTAAGCAGTGCATGATCGCGAGATAGTTAAGCAGAAGACGGACAAAACAGGACACTAAACAACCGATTCATATTGACTATTATGTAACCACGGTATGGGCGGAAATCGCTTAAAGTGTTTTGAATATCAACTAATTACGGTTTGATTACAGAGTAATTGTCGTATCCGAGGAAGTGATAATGATGACCGATAATTATGCCACCTCCAAGGTTAAACACATCCTTATGCAATGACTGTCGTCCATATTAGTCTCCCATTGCGGAGGATTCATAACAAAATGACGGCTTGAAGATTTAAATGCAGGTCATGTATTTAATTATTTTATTCTAAAATAAACGTTGTGCATTTTCCTCTGTTGACGTCGCAGTTTTCGTTTGCTTTTGAGTTTAGGCATTGTCTTAATTCAGCAGTAGTTGTTAAATGGTCTGTGGCGTACTGCCAGGGGAGATAGGTTAAACAGTATTTACCCTAACGTTTCAGACTAACATTACTTAATGAGTTTAGTTTCTAAACTTCCGCCACATCTAAATATAATTAACTAATTTTATTCCACACAAATAACTTTCTCTATCTGCTACATTTAAAATAGAGGTACGTTGAGATCTTGCCCAAAGCTGCCCCTCTCCGATAGATATTTCCTTAAGTGTCTACTCCCCATCTGATAAAGCAAAGCTTTGTTGCCTCAACTTTCCCTCCCTAGCCGTGCTTTTTACTTAAGCCATATATCTAACTTCCAGCAGTGCTCAGAGTGGTACTGCGCATGCCCTCTTTACCACACTGCTCATGTTCGGTGCCAATCATGAGTGACATGTCTATGATCCACCACCTCCGTGCGAGAATGGTATACTGATACAATGTTATCCTTCTTCGTAATGTGTGGGTCTTCGTGGTCGACTTTTAAAATGTATCTGTGACTCCTAAAGCTGTGTATTAATACTACTGAATGTCACATGTTCTCGTGAGTTTAAGAAGGAAACTAAAACGTTCTACATGTTCTGTTTTAATGAAACATTCATTATCAAAACGAACCAATGAATATGAAACGCATGTTTAAAACTTACAATATCTAGACCAGTGCTAGACTATACTCAGTGACAAGAAAACTCCAAAGTAACTGCTACCTAAAGTACACAAACTGTTTGTTACTATCACGAGGAGCCTGTATAGTGTTCCTAATGCTCATTTGTTGGCAAAAGTGTCGTCAGCGTTGCGTCAGGTCTACCGCATGCAGACGGACCTACAGCAAGAAAAGTTCTCGTCAGTAGGTCAATACCAGCGAAAACCGAACTTACAGCCTGCGGACAGGTTAGCCGCCATTCCAAGGTTCTCGAATGCTTGTAACCGCTTTCAAGGCCGCCAATTCAACGACTGTAGGTCGCTCGCTCCAAAGGCCTGGGTATTGACCTTACTGCATGACAAACATTTCTGGGACACTACGTTCTGAAAAGATAAGAGCAGGTAAAGCGGAAATTGAAGTCATGGGATTACAGAACGTACGTCTTATGTTGTTCGATAAAATAGAAGCCTGTGTAGTTTATATTCTTCGTTTAGACTTTGATTCAGCTAAGAACATTTTTTAGCAACTTTATGAACAAATAACTCGACTTTTAATTGTATGACTATTAACACATTCACTATTGCTAAATTTATTATGGACACCAGTGGCCTCTGGATATATCTTTTAAGCCTGTGTGACCTCTTCTGAGTTGGTGGTAGGATGAGGGAGGAATAGAGGAAGTGTGTTGTCACTCCTTTCCTCAGCAGCAACTGGTGATGTAGTCAGATTGGGAGTCTTAGGATCGAGGTTCCTGGCTGGCTCATTTACAAAATAAAAACCTTACGCTCAGTTTAAGCGGTGAGTTTATTAATCCACGTTTTCAAAATTCCATTACACTCTCCGAGTAACAAGGAGCACACAATCGCGAGGAAAAAGTCATGTCTGGAACGCCAAATTCGTCTTAAGTCCTACACGACACAGTGGTTTGTTTACAACATCCACGATACAGCTGTGTAGGGGCAGCAACAAGTAGTCACAAGTTCCAAATCTTAGTGCTACTAACCCATAAGTTCAATCAAGGCGTTGTGCCGTGTAGGACTTAGACGAATTAAGTGTTCAGATGACTCTTCTTCTTGTTCTTTTTTTTTAAACCGCTGCAAATAAATAGCTTGTGGCTGCTTTACAACACGCCAAAGAAACTTCATACACCACCTCAGTCACCAGATATCAACCCTATAAAACATCTGTGGTCTATTTTAGAGCAGAAAATTATAAAATACACCTTTTCCAGTAAAGAAGGCAGTCACTTCAGATAGAATGGGACTTAACTGAGCCAAAGACAACAACAGAGCTAGTAGAGTCAATGCCACAGAGACCAAAGGCAGTTATAAAAGCAAAAGGGAGACCTATAAAATATTGAATGGTGATATTTAGTTATAAAAAGGTTACTAACTTGTAGGTGTACGATCACTTTTTGTGAGAAATAATAGCACCTGTTCATATTAAAGGGAGATTATTAATTAATTTGTTTATGTTTTACGATATAAAGTATGACCAAATACAACATATGCATTACTGATCATGATTAAGTTATTTACATATTTATCCCAACATCCCATTCCTAATCCTCCATGTATTTTAAGGTAATTTACTATGTGTACGATCACTTTTTACACTCATCGTATGTAAATGACAATACAATAAATAGTTGAGTTGTATGTGACAAATTGAACTATTTATATCATTAATCAATTTATATATAAATATTATTTTCGTAACCTGTTGCGATGTATGACCATATACATTTTAAGTGTCTCAAAAACAAAACTTGTATAAAACACTCTACATGTGATGTTTCCTCCATCTGTAGAGAAATGTTTTGTATCTAACTCCTCCACAATTTTATCCCTACATAAATTTATAATTAGTCCTGTACTTGAGACATACTTGAGTATTTAATTCAATTGCACAATTAATCCAGAGTTAAGTTCCCTAATGTTAAATACTGCACTGTACAGGAGCGACTGTGCGTAACATAGTGCCTGGCCTTGCCCTAATGTCCACGTGATCCCAGTGCTCTTGTGGGACTGAAAAGTCACTGAAATATCTCACTCTTCTGATTACTACACATAAGTAACTAGGCTTGAGGGCAACTTCCTCTTGGCTGTGGTCCCCAAGATTGGAAATGTTCAGTCATGAAAGGCACGAGCTTGTAAACTCATGTTTAAATGCCTGTTGTCGAAGTCACGTGCTAGAAAACATAGTGGTTAATGTTGTTAAGCCACGCATCCTCTCTAGCACCGTCAGGCCAAATTCGTCTTTCTTGGGCAACATGTCGGTGTGTCATAAAAACGTTATTTTTGACATGAAAGCTTTTAGCGAGCATTAGGTGAACACACTTGTCTCTTGGCCTTCTGTGTGACTTTAGGATGTACATGAAGTAATGCGCGCGTTTTACAGTTGAAACCTTTCTCTCTAGTTATTGCTTCTTGCGTTTAATGCTGGATATTCTTCATGAAATAAAATATTGATATGCAATTGAGTAAATTAATAGATTACTGGCTCAGAAGGTCGGTTACAAGACTTCGCCCAGTTGGTGAATTTTAATGGGAGGTGAGTGATTTTTCATGCTTGTGTTCTTGCTATTGATAGTGACAAAGACGACAAAATCAGTCTGGTTACTTTTCTATCACTTTATAGTCTTCTAAAATGTCACCACAAATACACAGTTTTATTCTCGTCGTTAACACACTCTACAATCCTTAGAACTATCACAACTTACAATTTTTACTTCTCATAACCTTGCTCAGTCCTTTAAGTGTCTCATTCACTTTCTCTATCTCTCATACACTAATTACGAAGTTACAATCACTCGCGACGCTTGTTGAATCTTCTCACGACTACACACACGTACAGCTGTCTCACACTCACTGACACACTGACCGACTCATGTCCGTAACTCAACTCTAAAACTCACTTACTCTGGCCTGATTACTGGGGATGGCACCACACGGACCTTTCTCGACTTCTACACACACACGCCCCGGAAATGACTCAGCTAGAAGTCTCGAGAACGTTCTCGACATCCCTTTTGTTTCTGCCGCCTCGATTGTTAACAGTCACGAACACACAGCAGTCCTGTGAGGCAGCCCGGTCTTGAACGTTTTTGCCCGCTCGCCAGCGCGGCATGTGGTGTGAAGTATCTTGGCCCTGTCTGTCCATTGTTGTGCGCTGAGCCCGGCGTCACAATATTTTCATGTTACTTCTTATCCTATAAAATAGTCCTTGAATTTCGTTTTTTTTTTTTTTTTTTTTTTTTTTTTTTGTGAAATTAATAAATTTCAGTAAAAATGTTGCACTGGTGCTTGGTTTTATTTTGGCATGTAAATAAGGACAGTATTTTTAAAATTTTAAAACAATGTTTTACATATATTTATGCGAAAAAAAGTTTGGAGCAATTTATAAAAATCTTAAGAGCTAAAACAGGAAGAGACGCAACATTCCATAGAATTTTTTAAAAGGGCAGGGCGAAAATATGACTAATTTCATAGAGGTATTTTTGAAGAAACGTAATAAAAACTAACAGAAATGCCAACAAAACTTCTAAACCATTAGAGCTAATTGAGAGAAACTTGTAGTTTTATCTTTCTGCATTGTAATAACCCTTAACATAAATTAAACGCGGCTAACTTTATTCGTTTAATATTTCAGAATGTTACTCATAGATACCTTTAACGCAGCAACACAAAGCAGTTTGAAATTTACGTATTCATTAAAAGATGTCTTCAAAGCCTCTTGTTGCTATAGAGAGGGAAGTAATACTTGGATGTTGCTTCAGAATATATTATAACTTGGTTCCGTTTTCACTCACTTCACTAATGTGGCAGTTCAGTTTTCAGTCACTTCTCTTTTCTGCGCGTACCGCTGTAATGAAAGAAGCACAAAGCAGCCGCTTCACTTGCTGGAGGATTTGGCTTTTCTCCAACGCTGAACAGCACTCAATGTACGTCACAATAACTACCAAGTCCCTTGTAAAACACATTGAGTAACCGCAGTTTACGTCACATAAACAATAATAACTGACCAAATCATTTGCGAGCACACGCGCCAATATATAATTGAAGTTCCTTATCTTTCTTAGGTTACTGAAGTTTCTTAGGCAACCAAGGCCCTTGAGCCACGGAGGGGCCCCCGCAGGCGGCGCTCTGCGCGAACCGTTGGGACCGGTGTACCGGCTGGTGTCAGGGAGTTTCTAACTGGGAAAATGTAGGGACCTTGCCCTCTGCTGTACCTGCTCTCCTGTGGCCTGGTCACCCTCTGTCTCCTCTCGGCTCACTCCTCCCTACCAGGGGCGCCCCTTCGGGGCACTGGCACAAAATATCTCTGAGGAGGAAGTGCCGAAATCCCCCTCCACGTCTGTGCTTTTCCTTCTCCTTCTTATGCAATGTTTGTTCCCAATCTTCATCAGTTATATCCTTACTCTCTCTATTTCTTACTCTTCTCCATGGACCAAATGTTCCGAAGTAAAATAAGTTATAGAAGGTAAAGTAATATATGTTAGGATAAACCACTAATTTAATGCCTAGGGCGTCTCTCCTATACAGAGGGTCCCTCATCGCCCGGCCACTGCGTTCTCGAGCCGCAGCCAAGGCCACAGAGCAGTGCAAGATGCGGGCCAGCACGCCGACTCCCCTACCGTAAGAGGACTACTTGAACCTTTAGGAACGCTACCTTTCCATGAGTATAATTACTCAATTGGCATCACGAGGTTGAGTGTGACCAGACCTCCCATTGGGAGAAAAATCCCCTCACCGGTACCGGGGATCGAAACCGGGTCCCCCGCACCAGAGGCAGGCGCTTCACCACTGCTCTACGGGGGCGGTGCCTATGGTTTTTGCCACATAGAAATAAAATGTATGGGAAATCTGTTGCTGCAGATAACAAGTGAGGAAATGCTCCGAGGTGTTATCTGCAAACTCTTGTTCGATAGCGGCGTAAAGCACTGCAAACATCAGCTGGAACGAATTAACCATTGACACAAATGTATAACTGAATTTTCAAAATCGGGACAAGAAAGAAGCCATGTTCACAATGTGGTATCTTTACCTTACATATTTTAACTAATTATAAACTGGAAGAGCAACAATTGTTCTCACCAATAAATAATAAATATTTCCCTCCCAGCAAATTTCCATGATTCCAAAGTCGATCCGGAAGATTTCTGCGTTAGTGGATCACCTTGAACATTACTTCAACAAAATTTATTATGAGCATGTTTTCATTCGATAGTTTATAAATGAACTAAAAGAGAAGCACATGGATAATGTCAAGGAAACGTAATGCAATGTGCACATTTTCAATGCAGCAGTAGAAAATGACTTCGCGAACGAAGTTATCAACGATAGGAAATTAGCGTTTTGCGCCGTTTCTGAAAGTTTGTAGCTAATTAATGGGAGGAAATGGGACAGGCGTGATTTGGAATGTGTCCAAATCAATGAGCTTTTACCGTTCTTCCAAGAGATATTAATTCGGGATAAAGTGAACATATATCTACTGCAATTACTAAATATCCCGTAGAGGAGGGGTTCCGAGCCCTTCAGTTGCTGTGGTGCGGACCTCCGCGTAGTCGCATTCTTCATTGGCTGAAATAAAATTCGTTGCTATCCTATAGGGATCGATTCATATCGAACGGTAGCCAATCAGAGACATCAGAATATTCTTCCCGGGAGAAGTAGATCACATGAAGGGAACTGGTTGCACTTACCTAACTGCTCAGATGAGATGTCAGCATAGTTATAAAATGGACTATACATTTGACAGTGAGCTAACTGAACGACTTGTCCAACCACAATGTGCATGCCTCACCATTGGTTCTAGCCTCCTACATATTGCCCCATGACTGATAATCTGTTCAAGGGCATGGAGTTAGTAATATATACATGTAGGGTAACTTCAACCCTTCTATTTGGCTTCTTCCCCAGATGATCAACGGAGCCAGAAGCTCAAAGATTTCCAGGAACATTTTCTGATGACTTAACACCTTTGGTTAGATCACAAATATTATCAGTGAAATCATGCTTTTGCTGTTGAATAAACAATTTATTTTCCTTATATGAAGGCAGATTATACTTTAGGGTTTGTTAAATTTTCCTTTAAATTGTTTCCATTTCCTTCAGTAATGCACACGACTGACGTAGTTAAATAATATCATATAATTTAATGTTACGAAAAGGTCAATTAATTTATTCGTGCAAGACCAAGTTATTTTCATTTTGAAAATGATGTATTTTTTTTTTTTTTTTTTTTTTTAAGTTTGGTAAGACCTTAAGTCCAAAATTCTCCTCTGATCCTGTTGATCTTATTCGAATAATAAGTGAGTACCATACTTTTTAGAAAATACTAGCTTTGTATTGATGGGGGCCTTTAATCAAACAGCTTCTCATTATTTGAAACGTACCATTGCTCTTCAAATGTGTAAAATCAAGTATTATGTACGCATAATTGTTGATGTGTGGTTAATCTAATTTTATAAGAGCTTTTCAAGAATGTATAGTGGGGCCTTACGAGTTCACTGTGAACTAGGTATTATGTATAATTGGTTGAAAGTACGTTAATTAATTCAGTAACTCAAACAGTTTATGCTTATATTTGTTCTATCATTGTTTCTATCGTCATATTAAACTCGTTGTTGCAAAGTTTAAGATTTCTGCATTGTATTTGGCCAAAGATTCCCGATAGTGTTGAGATCCGGTGAAATTTCAGATCCTTCTAAGCAAAATGCTGAAAAACGTTTTTCTGCATTAATTCGTTCGCGTTCTTCGATTTATGGGACGTGACTAGGTCTTACTACAAAATCGCCTTTTCAATGTTCAACTTTTTGCCAATTTCTTTAGTTCTGTGGTGGCTCTTTTCTCTAAAATTGGGACATACTTGACACCTCAAAACTACTTTCATAAAAAAAAAAAAAAAAAAAAAAAAAAAAAAAAAGAAAAAAGAAAAAAGAAAAAAAAGAAAAGAAAAAAAAATAAAAACCCTTCTCCACTTTCCTTAAGTCCAGTACTGATTTTTTTCTAACCGACGTTAATTCTGTTCGTTCACATTCATTGTGCAGTGAATAGCTGTTTTCTGACTAGTCATCAGGTTTTCTTTCCAATATTCCTAGAAGCCGTTTAGCACTGTTGAAACGTCCATTTTCACACCTGTAGCCTCCAAATGCTTTTGTGAATGAAAACTCTTCCTTTCAGGTTTAATTTTGTGGCTCTGATTATCTAGGCAACCGAGTGAGGTGGCGCCACGATAACTTGTACAACTCGCATTCGAGAGATCTCTAGTTCGAACCCTGGCAACCGCACACTCTGAACCATAGATTTTTCGTGTTTTCCCAGGGTTCATAGGCGAATGTTTGGTGGTTTCTCTTCACCCACGAATTTCCTAACCTTCATCGCCTTTACCCATAATACTTCATTGTCTGTTTCAGGGTTGTAGAACCAGCCGACGATGTTCGGTTGGTTGCGGCTGGCTGTTGGAAAAGATTTCTAAAGATTTTTGCCTTGACGCCGGTCGGACTTGACTCCCAGTGGGACCCATGAGAGGAGACCAGTGGGGATTGGCGGCTTGTGGGTGGGGTCGGATGGCTACGGGTGCATTCCAACGGAATATTAGGTACCCCGTCCGAGTTTTCACCTCTCATCATTCCGATCTAGTCGCCCTTCGGGTCTCTCTCCTCATCCCTCCATCCCGGGGGTCACGGTAGAAGCACAAGGGACTGGGAACCTACACGCGATACTCTCCTCTGGTTGCGGAGGTCACTCCCTTCGTCCGGACCTATCTTTTAGCAACAAATCTTCCATTATGTTTATCTTTTTTGGCACGTCGTCCCTTTGTTTGGTGTAAAATTGACACAAACATATCAATAATGCAGTTTGGAATTGCATTTATTAGCACATATGTGCCTGGTTGTTCACATTAATTGGCTCAAGAGTTTAAAAGCAGTGGAAGCAACAGTGACTGTAGGTTCTTCCCAGCTTGCTTGCTTCCTTTTCTCTCTTAAATCTTTAGTTTGCCGGTAGCACAAGTAACCGCTTCCAGCTGAAGACTTTCACATGGCAGATTAATGAGCTTATTACACTTGCGGGTATGAGATTTGTTTCACTACAGTTGACGCTGATGTTGCAACATTCTATGTAAGAGACTGGCCGTTACATTATAGTTTATGGAATATTATCACGCCAATAGCTCCTGCTGTGGAGATTTATAGCCTGGCGCTATGTAAGACAACCATTGCGTAAAATTAACTGTGCATGTCGTGTTAAGTCACCCACAAGATCGCAACTGGGAAGTAGAATGCGGCTTAAAGCTGATGGGAGCAACACTCATTCGCCGTTTTATTTAGTTATTTTCGCTTGTTTGTCTTTTTAGTAGTGTAGACCGTTCTTACAGGCGGTGCACACCGATGAATTGATGATGCGTACATGAAATAAAATAATTGTGAATGGAAATTTGGGAAGGAAACTTCTCTGGTCTACGTTTAGGTTACCTCCCGGCATTTGCCAGTTATGACACCATCGTAGAACATTTGTGTTTTAACTGGAAGATATGATTTGCCTTTCAAAAACTGGTAGTGAGGAAAATCTGGAAAAAGCTCAGACAGGGAGGACGTCCTGGTGGGATTTGAACAGCAGATCTCCCGTTTACAAGTCTGCACCTTGACCTTGGCTGATGGTGTCTGTCTGCTTTTTACAGCACCCTCAAACATAGTTGGAAGAGAGTGTATGAAAATCGCCCAAATATTGTTGCAAAATATTTGAATAAACCGTTATCAGGACGGCGACAAGTTGTTCAAAAAATAGGTACATGTACATTCAGACGATATGATCAAGCAATACTTCGCGATAAAATTCGACAGTGTTATGCAACCTTTTATCCAGCAAGACTAATACTATCTAAAGAATGCTTACTCACGGTATAACCTAAGGATTTAGCACCCAAAAGTTGCTTAGGATCCTAAAACAAGTAACTCCTATAGCACAGGAATTGGAATACCTCTGATGTTAAAGAACCCTTCAGCAGTGCTTCCTTTATAGGATTGTTCTTTATCTTCAATTTGTGTAAAACTGTTGTTTGTTGTAAAGGTCCTTAGAAATTAGATGGATTGGCATACGGAATATACCAATAAGGTATGGTGGAGATTTCAGGACATGTCCCTCACACATAAAATATGTAATGAGGACATCGGTCCAAAAAGGCTTTAATTCTACGTTAGAAGTCATCTTCTATGTACAGCTCTTTATAGCTCAGTATGCCACACGAAACTCTTTCTTGCATGAACTTCTCAAAAAAGTTCTTGGTTATGTCGATTAATTCGCAATGCCAGTTTTGGGCATTAATTGGACATTTTAAATCAAATCTCGGCACAAGATGCAGGGAGTCTTTGTGCCCGTATTGTGGAAGGCTGCGAAATAATGTCTGACTCTCCAGGGATACATCAGCACATCCAGGATTCAATGGCACTGCCACTTGATGCATGTATGAATGCTAACGGATTGCATTTTTAACATTTCTTGTACAAGAAATAGTTTGATGTATGTTGGTACGTTCTGTTCCTGTGTGTTTCCCGTGATTTATGTGATACTAACATTTGTAGAAAATGAGCTCTAAAACGGAAATAAAGCGTTTTCGGATTCATGTCCATATAACACATTTTGTTCTTATGTATGTGTGGAATGTGTCCTGAAAATATGATCGTACCGCATTGTTACATTCTGTATATCCTCTGCAGAACTTGGTTCTTCCTCTTCTTTACTGGTAAAGTCGACAAGATCCATAAAATCTAAACTTAAACATAAAATGCAATCCATTTCTTCATTTATGCATCGCGTATCCAATATGTGACGGCTATTTTGGTCTTGTGAGAAACTCAAGTCAGGTTAAAAGCGCAATTACAAATTTGAATCTTCATCGATCTCAAGCCGGGTTCCTTTCAAGCTTAACTCAGGTGCCTCTGAACACCACCCTTACTACACTAAATAATTAATTACGATTAAAAACAATCCCGAAACATATCTTGGAGTAACGGAATGATTAAGTATTTTTAGCGAAGTATACTAGTGTTGACAAAATGTTTAGGCCCATTAAATTAAGTTACGCAAGGGTGACACGAAAAAGATTTAACAATAAAAAGGAGTGAATACGAATTGAAAGTGGTGGCAATGATTAGGGGGGATAAATGTTATAAAAATAAACTTCATTGTGGTGTATTGTCTGTTTTCAACCTGTCTTTCGCATGTTGTACTAGAACAATGCATCTGTTTGTAAGTTAGTATGCTTAAAAAGCCAACTTCAAAATAATTTTTATTGAAATTGAAATAATGAGTTACATTCTGCACTTATGTTTTCATTGAGCAATCATGGTGTTTGAAGGCATTTGGATTAGTACTACATACATTAGCAACATCCTGAAACAGTGTTTTTATATCACTGGTAATCGTTTCCTTATTTCACAACTATGTCCACTTGCTCGTATATTGAAAATCGTCTTGCTGCTATCCAACTCTATCTTCTTCCTTTCAAACGGACCTCTACGGTCCATGTATGACCTAACCCTTTAGACCAAATATCTGCATTCTGATAATGTTGCGGTCTGTCCTCCAGATCACTCTTTCTCCTCTGTCTTCCCTCCCTATGCGTCTTCTCTATGCAGAGGTTACCCTCATCGCCGGCCACTGTGTCCTCTAGCCGCAGTCAAGACCACTGAGGAGTGCAGGTTGGAGGTGGCGGCGGGGATCAGCACGCGACTATCCCGACCGTAGGGCGACTACTTGACCTTTTAGGGACGCTACCATTCTATCAGGATAGCTACTCAATTGGTCCCTCAAGGACCTGACGAGGCTGAGTGCACCTCGTGTCAGACCTCCCAATGGGGGAAAAATCTCATGCCGGTACCGAGAATCGAACCCGGGTTTACGGCCGTGCCGTAGTCGAATGGTTAGACCATTCGCTTATCACCAAAGTGGCCTGGGTTCGATCCCAGGCACCGCATGTGGGATTTGTGGTGGACGAAGTGGCGCTGGGGCGGATTTCCTCCGGGTTCTCCGGTTTCTCCCGCCATCTCATTCCACCGGTGCTCCATCTTCATGTATCATCAGTGTCACCGCCTGCAGTGCTGTATGTAGTAAAAGCGGGCGTTAAACACTACCAAACGAACCCGGGTCCTCTGTGCCAGAGGCAGGCGCGCTACCACTGCGGTATAGAAGCGATCTCTCTCCTTCACTAAACAGAAAATCTAACGTAACAATGTTAAACTTCCAATTACAGTGACCTTAACATTCGTATAAATAAGATGAAGAGAGTCACAGTAGATATGGAAATTAATTCCCTGAAATTCCCATCAGGAAATTACCGCACCTTACTGAAAGAGGGAGTCCATGTGCAAGTCTTACGTAATAAGAAGACTTGAGGACAGACGCAGATGTATAAGAGAGAGTAAGGAAGAGCGGAAAAAGAGCATGACGAGTTCGGAAAAGCAAGCCCTCGGGATATTTTTTCTGTAGAAAATGTTCTGCGAACTTATGATTGAATCAATTCAGCCTGATACCATGCACTCAAAGTTGTACATCTTTTGGTGACAACAATGGTAATAAAATATACTGAAACCAAGACTGATGTATGTGTCTTTGAACAGCTTATCTAATGAACAAAACGTCGTATAAATGTTACGCACGGGTTAGTTAAGTGTGGCGTCCTTGAGAGATAGGTACAAGGCGAAGGTTTCAGAAATTTCCCCATATCCCAGGTTCCATTAACCGTTTACTGGGGGAAAAAAAGCAGGTATCTTTAGTTTGTTACACCAAGTACTTCCTTGTTTCTCTTTTGTTCTTTCTTTTTCTTTTCCTTTCTCCTATGTATACATAAATAAATATTTTGTTGTTTAACGACGCTTTTCGTTGCTAGGATCACATTAGCGTTGCCGGTGTGCCGGAATTTTGTCCCGCAGTAGTTCTTTTACATTCCAGTAAATCTACTGACATGGGACTGTCGTTTTTAAGCCATCAGTCTGGGCCGGATTTGGAGGCCAGCGTCTAGCCAACTGAGCCACCCAGACCGACTCTCTCCTATGCATATGCCGTAGTTTACATCTAGAATTATATCAGCGCTTTCACTTCGAGAACACTTGCTTATCAGCAACGAAATTACCTCTTTACATCGTGGTTCTGATGAGTGAGTCTTATACTTTCAGCGTTTTAAATTTTGAAAGCCATTTATGGATGCTTATTGATTTTAGGGAGGATAGAAAATAAACCTAGTTAATGAAAAACTCTTGTTTCGTTCTGGGAATCGAAACTAAGATCTCTGAGATAATTAGGCTAACCACCAGCTTGTAAGATAATAAATAAATAAATAAATAAATAAATAAATAAATAAATAAATAAATAAATAAATAAATAAATAAATAAATAAATAAATAAATAAATAAATAAATAAATAAATAAATGAGTGAGTGAGTGAGTGAGTGAGTGAGTGAGTGAGTGAGTGAGTGAGTGAGTGAGTGAGTGAGTGAGTGAGTGAGTGAGTGAGTGAGTGAGTGAGTGAGTGAGTGAGTGAGTGAGTGAGTGAGTGAGTGAGTGAGTGAGTGAGTGAGTGAGTGAGTGAGTGAGTGAGTGAGTGAGTGAGTGAGTGAGTGAGTGAGTGAGTGAGTGAGTGAATGAATAAATAAATAAAGTAAAACTTGTTCTATTGTCCTAATAGTCTCGAGCATTTTTATGCACATGACTTAATATGTTATTCTTCTCAGAATACCTTCAAACAAGGCTGGTGTAATTATTTGCTTCACTGCATGTATTGCGAGATTTTTCTGCACGTCACAGACTTTTATTATGTTTACAATTCTGTGGTAATATTGAGTATAATATACTGCTGTCTGTAGCCATGTCCCCCACCGAGTTACATTTGGTTGTGGAGGCAAGGGAATTCCAGGTGACATCTGTGTAAGTATCTTGATTTTGGAGGGTGTTTTGCGAAATATCTTTTTCGTGTTGGCTATAAAAGTATTTACATCCGGAAAAGAGGATATAATTTCTTCCGCAACTCGGTGGAGACTATGTGTTAGACAAATTTTAGTTTTGGAAATGCTTACTGTAGTGTTGTGGCAGCTTTCTTCATATAGGAAGTCCCGTCCGTAACAAGTAGTAAACCATTTTGTGTTGTTGGACAGACATAATATAGAGAAGGGGAAAAAAAAAATATATATATATATATATATATATATATATATATATATATATATATATATATATATATATAACATATGATAGTTGCAAGAAACAGGCTGTTGTGTAGGGATGGGTGGGTGTGTTGTTACCCTCACGCTAGTTGCCGGCTTTATACTCCGTGCTGCTAATATCATTCCTATGTTTATCTACTAAAACACCCCTCCCTGGTTATTGCATTAAATTCGCACATATATTCGCACTCTAATTCTTGATCCAGACCCTAGGGAGGATGAGAATAACATGCATAAAGAAAAATGCCCATCAGTAGGGTAGTTGGGGGAAGACTGGCGCAGTTTTTATGGGCAAGATGGCCGCCATGCGTAATCTAAGCATTACTAGGTAAGGTGGTAGAGAGGCGTAGGATGTAGGCGTTTGAGACTGACTCTAGGGATAACTTAAGGTCTATAGCAGTGTATGTATGTTTATGAGCGTTCATGGTAGTTGAGTATGCCGTTCACTATATCGATGTGTACCACCTAACGCAACAGATTTCTATCTTGATTAAAAATATTACCTGAACATAATGACACCTCGCTCCACATAGTGGCGCTAACCTAACCTAAGCCCCATACTTCTACTCGTCTAACTTAACCTTCATCCTTATTGCTCAACCTAAACCCTACTCATTTTTCTCTAGTCTTTTCAAATTTAACCTAACCTAAGCCCCATACTTCTACTCGTATAACCTAACCTTCACCCATACTCTTCAACCTAAACCCTACTCATTTTTCTATGGTCTTTCAAATTTAACCTAACCTAAGCCCCATACTTCTACTCGTCTAACCTAACCTAACACCTCATCTAATGATTTATTCTTCACCCCTATTGCTCATCTAATCCCTACTCCTTTTACTCGGTCTTTCAAATTTAACCTAACCTAAGCCCCATAATTCTACTCGCCTAACCTAACCTAACACCTCATCTAATGATTTATTCTTCATCCCTATTGCGCATCTAATCCCTACTCCTTTTACTCGGTCTTTCAAATTTAACTTAATCTAAGCCCCATACTTCTACTCGTCTAACCTAACCTAACGTTACTTAACCTAAGTGAGCATAAACCTTCCTATTTATTAAGATATTTTAACTTAACTTAACCTGTTTCACTCCTAGTTTGGTTCAGCGTTCTATTCTTCTATAACCTATTCTAACCTTCACACCATACCGTTTCAGGCTTAGACATTTAGCATTCGTTTGCAGATGTTTTTCAGCAACTTTACATACTTTGAAGCTATTAGATCCCTAACGTATGAACCCTAAGCATTTTCTAAACATTTCTCGGTATTTAGGAGTTTGGTAGGCATTCTAGCCACTTTTGCAGTATTCTGGAGAGTTTTGCGAATTTTTTAAGCTTTGTCATGATTTTTCGGTGTTTTCACGTCTTTAGCATCTATTGATACTTTTGATGAGCATGTAGACCCTTTTGACAATTTGTTATGCTTTCACGATCCAATTTCTCCTTTTGTAAAAAAGTGTGATGTTCACACCTAAAGCATTGCTTACGGTCTTTCTAAGACTAACCTAACTGAACCACAAACCTCTTTAGAGATATTTCCTCATACTTATTTGACATTATTCATGCTTCTTCTACCCTCCCCCTCTCTCTTTCTTAAACTAACATTAGAAGACGCTTCAACCTTGTTATTCAACTAGCTATTGTCAATGTCTTTGTACACTGTTCCAGTATGCTGTGTATCTTAACCTCATTTAGCGATTCTTTTGCATAGTTCTGTATGTTCTAATGGTAAAAGGTCAAACGCTGCTTTCTTTCCTTCTAAGACTATCCTAACCTAACCTAACCAACCACCTCCAACACCAGCACCGCCATAACCTACACGACCACAACCATCGTAGCATCACTACCACCACCACCACCACCACCACCACCACCACCACCACCACCACTACCACCACCACCACCACCACCACCACCACCACCATATTCTGCAGCTATTGTATATAGTATGTCCGACATTTTTTCATATCCAACCTTACCTATTATTTACAGCTTTAGTCTGCTTTTGATTTCCCCCCCCCCCCCGCCTTTATAGGGCTTTAAACTCCCACTAGAAGATGTCCCAAACATTGATGTTGAAGTTCTTACTACAGCTATTTTGCCCTCTGTTGCAGAACTTTATACAGTTGTATGACTCCTTTGCTTGGTTCTATATGTTCTGGCGGTAACATTTCGAACACGACATGCAGTTTTCTAAGGCTAACCCTGCCTATTATGATCTAACCTGCTTTTTAAGTGTTCTTTACAGCTTTATTCATTATTGTTTTTTCTGATCCTTTATAGAGCTTAACCTGTCACTAAACGATGTTCTATCTGCTGATGTTGAAGTACTTATAGCTCAGTATTTTAAGATATATTCAGCAATATTTTTGATAGTATTTTAACACAATCTTATGTTTATATAAAGTTAATGAGGGTATACTTACTTTAAGGTAGCAGGGTATACGCCTCTCCTCTTTTATCTGGGCTGGAGACCAGCACTAGAGTTAAAGTCTAGTGGCAGAGTTAACGCCTCCCTTTATAATTTCTATTTTTCTTCTTTCTTCAACAAGTATCATGGGAAGCACGGAGAAGCCAGGTGAGTAATTTTTTTTACTTTTTCTTCTGTTTTCGTCAGACATCATTGGAGGCGTGGAGGAGTCAGTTGATTAAACTTTCATTTTCTACAGGAAACGTAACGGAGAAAATAATTATCTTGAGATCTAAGTTACATACTCTTATGCACGGCTTGCAACGTTGTAATGCCCATACGCATACGTTGATATTCCATCCTCTGCAATTACTCTCTTGTCATCATGAGGCGACAGAGCTATTTTATTAGATTCAACTGTAGAAACATTATGACGTTGGGATAGGATTAAATTCATAGGGGTTCTTACGATTTTTAAAGTTTTAAGGCACTCCATATAGCTGTTGAAGCTGATGTATTGCTTAATGGCGCTATGTTTTATGCCTTTGATCTTTTTTATCACAGAGCCATCAATATCGAGAGCATACATTTTAGGTCTGAGACCAACGAAACGGCGAATGATTTTACCACTTGCTTCATCTTTAAACTTTCCCAACACTTTCTTGTTTTGTGTAGAATAGCATATATGGTTAGCAGGGTAATCCGATGTATCCAGATGTTCAAGCATGTATAATTTATCCTGGTATATATCAGCTGTAGTCACTCGATGGATGAAGGAATCTGTATCTGTATATAACAGTTTAAGATTCTGAGCTCCATAATATGGAAGCAACACATCATATTGATATGAATACATTAGCGTCTTGGAAATGTCTAGTACGCTCATACCAATGTATATAGGCTTGTTGAACACTATTTTACGAGAAGCCATATGAACAGCCGCAAGATTAGGACCATATATAGTTCGATCGATAAATGTAGGCTTGGCTATCAGTTTTTCTAACGTTTTGCTGTTTGCCACAAGACGTATATCCATACGATTACGAATATTTTCCATAGTTTTCCCAAACATCGCATTATTGAAAAGTTTGTACAAATCCTTTTCAAAATCGTTTCTTGCTTGCTGTCGTAGGCGGTTATTAAATTCGACATAAGGTTTTAACCAACAAGATTGACGGAATTGTAGTACTCGGTGAATCTTTGACAGTCGTAGACCATGACTAAGAGCCTGTTTCAAGGCCATGTAATGTACCACATACTTCTTTCGAGATCCAAGATGGGCAATTAGTTTCTTTGAAGACGATTCCCCCGGTTTCATACTCTCAGGCAGAAAGGGTAAATCATTATGAAGTTCATGCAGCTCTGCAGGATATTCCACATCAACCTCCAAGATATATCCAAAGGAATCATCCCCATTCAACGAACCGAGATGTATATCCTCAGGAGAAGCCCACGTAAATCCACCATAAGGAAGGGCGTGACACATAGCCCAACCGTACTGGTTATTGGCGTCTTCATACGTAATAAAATGAGAGGGTTTACTAGGATCATACTGCTCCATATAGATGTTATTAGCCTCAGCATACCGGTGAGAAACCTGGCATAACCCTCCTCTTATACCAGATTCAACCATGAGTAGCTGATCGTAATCAAGAAGCAATTCCAACTCAATTCCAGTATACAGCAGCATAGCATCCCATGTAAGTCCTGGAGAAGTAAAATAATGTGCAGGATCCACTTTATGAGTTTTCAAGGTTTGGTCTCTAAATGTCTCGAAGACATCCGCTAGGAGAAGAACATCTGAAATTAAGTACAAATCACTGTACTCGCCAAGGTTTCGGACGTTAAAGTGCTTCCACACGCTCAGAGCATGATCATAGTCCTCACTGTTGATTTCTTCGCTGTTTAACCTGTTGTAGAAGGCATCCCTAGGAGGCAAACATGTATCGTTCAGGGCATCCCACGATGTTACGTAATCATAGGGAAAGACCCCCTTACGAGTCATCAAGCCAATATTCTCTGCTCCAAAGTACTTCGCTGTTTCAGCATGCGTTTCAAGGTTCTTTGCAAGCTTCTCCAAGCTCGTACTGAGGAAGCGGAAAGTATCCACAAACCTGAGTTTAATATCCCCCACATACTTGGAGAATGATATATAACTTTCCTCTGAATTTGGTATAACCTCAACTCTTTCGCTAGTACACCCCAGCTCCTTAACAATGAAATGAGAGTCATACCCACTCAGGTTATGCATGAAGACAGGTATATAATTAGGTGTTTTGCAAGCCAGGTTACATTTATTGTGTAAAGATCCTCTATACACCCCGGATACATGATCGTGATCGCGAACCTTCCAATTACCTTCTGTAAATTCATGTTCACACAGGTAGCATATTGTAGAAGCATCAAACGATTCTTGTTCTTCAGCTGTAAGATTCAGAGGCTTAGCACATTTGTATAAGTCACTAATTTTATTTGCCAGATCCATCAAGCATTCCATAAACTTCTGTGCAGCGTCAGGTCCTCGGTAAACATACGGTTCAGTAGGAAGAGTTGTTTCTAGTTGTTCAACACTGGACGACGGTTTCACATAAACACAAAAGCTCATGGGAGAATGACTTTGATAGGGAGTTGTGTAGGAAGTTTCGGGGTTAGAGGAGCAGGTATGAAGAGGGGTGAGAATGCATTCAAAATCGGCATAGATAACATAGGGCAGTTTCAACATCCTCTCAACATTCTTGAATTTAACGATGGAGTTATCCTTTGTAGGCATAACGCATCTAGCAACGGCATGTTGTCTACATATTTCGCTGTGCTCTTCCAATTTTTCCATTCCACCTCGTCCATGTCGGTCATCAAAATGACTGAAACATCTTTTACATGTATATATTTGCCCATGATGTCTAGTTTTCTGACGACGAATAAGCTTCTCAAAATCCTTTATATACACATAGTGATGTCTGTCAGTAGCATCACTCAACAGAAGGAGATCGCGATGATCGTCTAATTCTTCATCAATCACCTTTATTGGAAACACTTCATGTTTATCATCCACTCCAAACACATTTATGGATATTGTATTGAGTTTTTCAAATTTAGCGATTTCACCCAAGCTCGTAGGAAATGAGACGCACGAGAAATCGTATTTTTCTTGGAGATCCTTGTACTTGCTAACACGCTGAGGATCCTTTCGAATGAACTTTGCTAGAATAGCGTACATAAAGCATTTCTCATCGGTGTAGTTCTGAGGGTTTATACAGGCTTTCTTCGCATCCAAAGATGACGGTAGAGGAATATAGCTGCTCCCTCGAAGAAGATTATACTTGTTAATACGCAGTCGAACACCATCAACCGCCAGCAGAGCCCAATTACTACCTTTGAGCTTACTTTCCTCCATTTCAACGCGCAGTTTGTCGAATTTTTTTTCCAAGATGGCATCCAAGTCACTATCTAAAAACACGGCATGATTACGCGTTTTGAAGGCTTTGTTAGTGGTGTCCCCAACAGCATTCACAAACTTACATTCAGCCATAATGTTGATTTTCAAACTTTTATGAGTCCGCAACTCCTTCTGAACAGCATTAATTATACGCTGCTTAGCCTGCTGCAGGTATGAATTTAAATCCTGACTTGCTGGGCATTGGATGAAATACGATTTCAGCCGATCCTGAAAAGCCGTTTCATATTCTACAACATCATCCTCATCAGGAGACATTAACAATAATTTATGCTTAGTAGGTTCGAATTTGACTTTCTTAGCATCTATAGCCCTTTCGCAGCGTCCTTCATGTACATCTCTTCGATTTTCAGTACCGTAAACATCACCACAATGTCTACACTCGAAAAACTCACCACATATCATCTCATGCCTCTTCTTATGGTAGTCGCGTAGAAAACTCTTTTCACATTTGCTGCATCTATAATCTGGTATAGCACTCAGAACCGATTCCATTACTCCACCATTCCACATCTTTATAATATGTAGTGCAACACTTGTAAATTATATAAGTCAATAAATGCTTATAGCACTTTCCACTGACTCGCCTTGATAACTTATCAAAGCTATTGAACAGTAATTTCACTAAGAGCTGATGTGCTCGACTCGAAGGATAATTACTGAATACCTATCTAAGATCGAGCAATCTATATTTATTCTGAAAGCATGCACCTCTCAGGAAACTATGACTCAAAATCGCACTTGTGGCGCCTTATAGCGGCTTGAATCAGTATTAAAGCGCATATTCTGCTTATATGGGGTAAATTATATATTAGTCATCAACTATCCGTATTTTTATTATTTTTTACCGTTTTTTACGTACTTTGAGACAAATCCAGCATCGAATTAAGACGCGAAACGACGGCTACGTATCTTTAAGTAACAAACACATTACTCTTAACGATATCGAACGACAGCAATAGAAGCACTTGAACATTATTTAAACGCTTAAAAAACCAATTTTTTCGCTATATTTCATCAATTTAAGCATTAGAGTCCTATGACGTCACACTCAAGCATCGACGGAATGTCTGTTACCTCCAAACATGTTCCTACAAGTCTAATGACGTCACGCAAGCACCATACAGAAGGCATAATTCAACGACAAAGACATTAAGCTATATATTCTCGCAATGAAATAAACGTATTTGAAAGCGTCTTAACACGTAAACTTCAATGCATGTATATATAAACCTCTAATATAACAATAAAAAGAAAGAAAAAGAAATAAAGAAGAAATAAAATAAAGGGGAAATAAATTATTAGCACAATACACCCTTAGAAACGAGGTTATTCCATATCTTTCATCATTCAGTCAACTAACATAGCTAAATGACGTCACACAGTAGCGGCGACGTTCTGTCTACACTCCTTCAAAACAAGTTCAGACAGGAAAGTCTCCCCACCCTCGGATCCACGTAGCAACATTATGAGAAGGCCGGCAGTAACCTCCAAGCCACTAGAGTGAGTATATGGAACGTAAACACCCGACAGCACTTTTCACCGTTTAAGCTTATTTGCATCATATTTTTCCAGGTACTCATCAATCATTGTACTACACACATCATATAGATTACAATACTTAGCGTTGTATGCTATAATTTGTAATGTTCACGATTTTATACTCATTTAATGATTTAAATTCAACATTTCTAGCGTTCACCCTCTTCCTCCTCCTCTTCTTCTGCTTCTGCTTCTTCTTCTTCTTCTTCTTCTCATATCACACCTTTACCTTAGTCCTGTTCTCCTCCTTTGTGCTGTCAAGAAATATACGCGAATTGGACGTTATTAGCTTAAATATTAAAGAAAATAACAGCATTCTCCGTCAATTATATCTAAACGGCTTTTTTCCAAGTTATACGTATTTTAAGGTTCTAGATTCAAGGTAAGCAACGCTTCCCTCAATAAGAACGTTTAATACTTGATTTTTAAATAATATCACTAATTCAAGCCTTATTTCAAGCCTCTAAGTCCGCTAGTTTGCAAGGTATTTAAATGGACCCTTAGAGATTCGCACTAGACCCGCAGTATAAAAATTACCAATTTATCCATAAATCAGGACTACAGTATTTAACTGCAGCGTTTAACTTTTTATTTCAAAGCGCTATCTTTATTGATTCGCGAATAAATCGACTTTGAAGTAATTGCCCCCCCCCGGTAATCGAACTATGAGTCGTAGGGATACAATTTTCTAATATATAACTTTATGCGTCAAGTTACCCTAATTTGTCTTTACATCACTATTCCAAGTGTAACAAATCGCGATATAGGTCAAAATTCAATAATTCTCCGCAAGGTAGGAATCGAACCCACGATACCTCAACTCTAGAATGTTAGAAAATAATTGTCCTTAACGTGTATTACCATATAAAGTTTATTTCAGTCTTCTAGCTTAAGCGATTCTCGAGATAATTAAATTCATCAAATCAGGATTGGAACCCAAGACTCCAGGATCCCGAGCATACCACAGAGGAAAGTCCATAACAATACCAATTTAATAAAATTTATTCGAAGTTTTTATCACTAATAGTTTAGGAATTATTCCAATAACAAAAGTATCGATTGCCCGGGAATCGATCCCTAGACCCACGACGACCTTCAAAATCAGATTAAAAGATGCGCCATTTTAATGGAACATAATCACCGTTTACCGCATTTCGATATCTCATTTAGTTTACGAGTAATCAGCGATTAAACGTAGTAGGGTACTTTAGCCGGCTTAATCCTTTGCATATCAAAGGCTTGCCGCTAATTGATTACACGTGTTTAACACGTGTTTTTCACACCCCCTTCCCTTTGTCGGTGAAAAGCCGACAAAGGGGCAAACCTCCTTATGTCAGATTACTATCGACAAGGGTTGACAGGTTAATTGCCCATGTTAACATGTGTTTAACATGTGGTCAATTATCGGGCGGCATTGACCTCAAAGGATTAAGCCGGCTAAAGTACCCTACTACGTTTAATCGCTGATTACTCGTAAACTAAATAAGATATCGAAATGCGGTAAACGGTGATTATGTTCTATTAAAATGGCGCATCTTTTAATCTGATTTTGAAGGTCGTCGTGGGTCTAGGGATCGATTCCCGGGCAATCGATACTCTTGTTATTGGAATAATTCCTAAACTATTAGTGATAAAAACTTCGAATAAATTTTATTAAATTGGTATTGTTATGGACTTTCCTCTGTGGTATGCTCGGGATCCTGGAGTCTTGGGTTCCAATCCTGATTTGATGAATTTAATTATCTCGAGAATCGCTTAAGCTAGAAGACTGAAATAAACTTTATATGGTAATACACGTTAAGGACAATTATTTTCTAACATTCTAGAGTTGAGGTATCGTGGGTTCGATTCCTACCTTGCGGAGAATTATTGAATTTTGACCTATATCGCGATTTGTTACACTTGGAATAGTGATGTAAAGACAAATTAGGGTAACTTGACGCATAAAGTTATATATTAGAAAATTGTATCCCTACGACTCATAGTTCGATTACCGGGGGGGGGCAATTACTTCAAAGTCGATTTATTCGCGAATCAATAAAGATAGCGCTTTGAAATAAAAAGTTAAACGCTGCAGTTAAATACTGTAGTCCTGATTTATGGATAAATTGGTAATTTTTATACTGCGGGTCTAGTGCGAATCTCTAAGGGTCCATTTAAATACCTTGCAAACTAGCGGACTTAGAGGCTTGAAATAAGGCTTGAATTAGTGATATTATTTAAAAATCAAGTATTAAACGTTCTTATTGAGGGAAGCGTTGCTTACCTTGAATCTAGAACCTTAAAATACGTATAACTTGGAAAAAAGCCGTTTAGATATAATTGACGGAGAATGCTGCTATTTTCTTTAATATTTAAGCTAATAACGTCCAATTCGCGTATATTTCTTGACAGCACAAAGGAGGAGAACAGGACTAAGGTAAAGGTGTGATATGAGAAGAAGAAGAAGAAGAAGAAGAAGCAGAAGCAGAAGAAGAGGAGGAGGAAGAGGGTGAACGCTAGAAATGTTGAATTTAAATCATTAAATGAGTATAAAATCGTGAACATTACAAATTATAGCATACAACGCTAAGTATTGTAATCTATATGATGTGTGTAGTACAATGATTGATGAGTACCTGGAAAAATATGATGCAAATAAGCTTAAACGGTGAAAAGTGCTGTCGGGTGTTTACGTTCCATATACTCACTCTAGTGGCTTGGAGGTTACTGCCGGCCTTCTCATAATGTTGCTACGTGGATCCGAGGGTGGGGAGACTTTCCTGTCTGAACTTGTTTTGAAGGAGTGTAGACAGAACGTCGCCGCTACTGTGTGACGTCATTTAGCTATGTTAGTTGACTGAATGATGAAAGATATGGAATAACCTCGTTTCTAAGGGTGTATTGTGCTAATAATTTATTTCCCCTTTATTTTATTTCTTCTTTATTTCTTTTTCTTTCTTTTTATTGTTATATTAGAGGTTTATATATACATGCATTGAAGTTTACGTGTTAAGACGCTTTCAAATACGTTTATTTCATTGCGAGAATATATAGCTTAATGTCTTTGTCGTTGAATTATGCCTTCTGTATGGTGCTTGCGTGACGTCATTAGACTTGTAGGAACATGTTTGGAGGTAACAGACATTCCGTCGATGCTTGAGTGTGACGTCATAGGACTCTAATGCTTAAATTGATGAAATATAGCGAAAAAATTGGTTTTTTAAGCGTTTAAATAATGTTCAAGTGCTTCTATTGCTGTCATTCGATATCGTTAAGAGTAATGTGTTTGTTACTTAAAGATACGTAGCCGTCGTTTCGCGTCTTAATTCGATGCTGGATTTGTCTCAAAGTACGTAAAAAACGGTAAAAAATAATAAAAATACGGATAGTTGATGACTAATATATAATTTACCCCATATAAGCAGAATATGCGCTTTAATACTGATTCAAGCCGCTATAAGGCGCCACAAGTGCGATTTTGAGTCATAGTTTCCTGAGAGGTGCATGCTTTCAGAATAAATATAGATTGCTCGATCTTAGATAGGTATTCAGTAATTATCCTTCGAGTCGAGCACATCAGCTCTTAGTGAAATTACTGTTCAATAGCTTTGATAAGTTATCAAGGCGAGTCAGTGGAAAGTGCTATAAGCATTTATTGACTTATATAATTTACAAGTGTTGCACTACATATTATAAAGATGTGGAATGGTGGAGTAATGGAATCGGTTCTGAGTGCTATACCAGATTATAGATGCAGCAAATGTGAAAAGAGTTTTCTACGCGACTACCATAAGAAGAGGCATGAGATGATATGTGGTGAGTTTTTCGAGTGTAGACATTGTGGTGATGTTTACGGTACTGAAAATCGAAGAGATGTACATGAAGGACGCTGCGAAAGGGCTATAGATGCTAAGAAAGTCAAATTCGAACCTACTAAGCATAAATTATTGTTAATGTCTCCTGATGAGGATGATGTTGTAGAATATGAAACGGCTTTTCAGGATCGGCTGAAATCGTATTTCATCCAATGCCCAGCAAGTCAGGATTTAAATTCATACCTGCAGCAGGCTAAGCAGCGTATAATTAATGCTGTTCAGAAGGAGTTGCGGACTCATAAAAGTTTGAAAATCAACATTATGGCTGAATGTAAGTTTGTGAATGCTGTTGGGGACACCACTAACAAAGCCTTCAAAACGCGTAATCATGCCGTGTTTTTAGATAGTGACTTGGATGCCATCTTGGAAAAAAAATTCGACAAACTGCGCGTTGAAATGGAGGAAAGTAAGCTCAAAGGTAGTAATTGGGCTCTGCTGGCGGTTGATGGTGTTCGACTGCGTATTAACAAGTATAATCTTCTTCGAGGGAGCAGCTATATTCCTCTACCGTCATCTTTGGATGCGAAGAAAGCCTGTATAAACCCTCAGAACTACACCGATGAGAAATGCTTTATGTACGCTATTCTAGCAAAGTTCATTCGAAAGGATCCTCAGCGTGTTAGCAAGTACAAGGATCTCCAAGAAAAATACGATTTCTCGTGCGTCTCATTTCCTACGAGCTTGGGTGAAATCGCTAAATTTGAAAAACTCAATACTATATCCATAAATGTGTTTGGAGTGGATGATAAACATGAAGTGTTTCCAATAAAGGTGATTGATGAAGAATTAGACGATCATCGCGATCTCCTTCTGTTGAGTGATGCTACTGACAGACATCACTATGTGTATATAAAGGATTTTGAGAAGCTTATTCGTCGTCAGAAAACTAGACATCATGGGCAAATATATACATGTAAAAGATGTTTCAGTCATTTTGATGACCGACATGGACGAGGTGGAATGGAAAAATTGGAAGAGCACAGCGAAATATGTAGACAACATGCCGTTGCTAGATGCGTTATGCCTACAAAGGATAACTCCATCGTTAAATTCAAGAATGTTGAGAGGATGTTGAAACTGCCCTATGTTATCTATGCCGATTTTGAATGCATTCTCACCCCTCTTCATACCTGCTCCTCTAACCCCGAAACTTCCTACACAACTCCCTATCAAAGTCATTCTCCCATGAGCTTTTGTGTTTATGTGAAACCGTCGTCCAGTGTTGAACAACTAGAAACAACTCTTCCTACTGAACCGTATGTTTACCGAGGACCTGACGCTGCACAGAAGTTTATGGAATGCTTGATGGATCTGGCAAATAAAATTAGTGACTTATACAAATGTGCTAAGCCTCTGAATCTTACAGCTGAAGAACAAGAATCGTTTGATGCTTCTACAATATGCTACCTGTGTGAACATGAATTTACAGAAGGTAATTGGAAGGTTCGCGATCACGATCATGTATCCGGGGTGTATAGAGGATCTTTACACAATAAATGTAACCTGGCTTGCAAAACACCTAATTATATACCTGTCTTCATGCATAACCTGAGTGGGTATGACTCTCATTTCATTGTTAAGGAGCTGGGGTGTACTAGCGAAAGAGTTGAGGTTATACCAAATTCAGAGGAAAGTTATATATCATTCTCCAAGTATGTGGGGGATATTAAACTCAGGTTTGTGGATACTTTCCGCTTCCTCAGTACGAGCTTGGAGAAGCTTGCAAAGAACCTTGAAACGCATGCTGAAACAGCGAAGTACTTTGGAGCAGAGAATATTGGCTTGATGACTCGTAAGGGGGTCTTTCCCTATGATTACGTAACATCGTGGGATGCCCTGAACGATACATGTTTGCCTCCTAGGGATGCCTTCTACAACAGGTTAAACAGCGAAGAAATCAACAGTGAGGACTATGATCATGCTCTGAGCGTGTGGAAGCACTTTAACGTCCGAAACCTTGGCGAGTACAGTGATTTGTACTTAATTTCAGATGTTCTTCTCCTAGCGGATGTCTTCGAGACATTTAGAGACCAAACCTTGAAAACTCATAAAGTGGATCCTGCACATTATTTTACTTCTCCAGGACTTACATGGGATGCTATGCTGCTGTATACTGGAATTGAGTTGGAATTGCTTCTTGATTACGATCAGCTACTCATGGTTGAATCTGGTATAAGAGGAGGGTTATGCCAGGTTTCTCACCGGTATGCTGAGGCTAATAACATCTATATGGAGCAGTATGATCCTAGTAAACCCTCTCATTTTATTACGTATGAAGACGCCAATAACCAGTACGGTTGGGCTATGTGTCACGCCCTTCCTTATGGTGGATTTACGTGGGCTTCTCCTGAGGATATACATCTCGGTTCGTTGAATGGGGATGATTCCTTTGGATATATCTTGGAGGTTGATGTGGAATATCCTGCAGAGCTGCATGAACTTCATAATGATTTACCCTTTCTGCCTGAGAGTATGAAACCGGGGGAATCGTCTTCAAAGAAACTAATTGCCCATCTTGGATCTCGAAAGAAGTATGTGGTACATTACATGGCCTTGAAACAGGCTCTTAGTCATGGTCTACGACTGTCAAAGATTCACCGAGTACTACAATTCCGTCAATCTTGTTGGTTAAAACCTTATGTCGAATTTAATAACCGCCTACGACAGCAAGCAAGAAACGATTTTGAAAAGGATTTGTACAAACTTTTCAATAATGCGATGTTTGGGAAAACTATGGAAAATATTCGTAATCGTATGGATATACGTCTTGTGGCAAACAGCAAAACGTTAGAAAAACTGATAGCCAAGCCTACATTTATCGATCGAACTATATATGGTCCTAATCTTGCGGCTGTTCATATGGCTTCTCGTAAAATAGTGTTCAACAAGCCTATATACATTGGTATGAGCGTACTAGACATTTCCAAGACGCTAATGTATTCATATCAATATGATGTGTTGCTTCCATATTATGGAGCTCAGAATCTTAAACTGTTATATACAGATACAGATTCCTTCATCCATCGAGTGACTACAGCTGATATATACCAGGATAAATTATACATGCTTGAACATCTGGATACATCGGATTACCCTGCTAACCATATATGCTATTCTACACAAAACAAGAAAGTGTTGGGAAAGTTTAAAGATGAAGCAAGTGGTAAAATCATTCGCCGTTTCGTTGGTCTCAGACCTAAAATGTATGCTCTCGATATTGATGGCTCTGTGATAAAAAAGATCAAAGGCATAAAACATAGCGCCATTAAGCAATACATCAGCTTCAACAGCTATATGGAGTGCCTTAAAACTTTAAAAATCGTAAGAACCCCTATGAATTTAATCCTATCCCAACGTCATAATGTTTCTACAGTTGAATCTAATAAAATAGCTCTGTCGCCTCATGATGACAAGAGAGTAATTGCAGAGGATGGAATATCAACGTATGCGTATGGGCATTACAACGTTGCAAGCCGTGCATAAGAGTATGTAACTTAGATCTCAAGATAATTATTTTCTCCGTTACGTTTCCTGTAGAAAATGAAAGTTTAATCAACTGACTCCTCCACGCCTCCAATGATGTCTGACGAAAACAGAAGAAAAAGTAAAAAAAATTACTCACCTGGCTTCTCCGTGCTTCCCATGATACTTGTCGAAGAAAGAAGAAAAATAGAAATTATAAAGGGAGGCGTTAACTCTGCCACTAGACTTTAACTCTAGTGCTGGTCTCCAGCCCAGATAAAAGAGGAGAGGCGTATACCCTGCTACCTTAAAGTAAGTATACCCTCATTAACTTTATATAAACATAAGATTGTGTTAAAATACTATCAAAAATATTGCTGAATATATCTTAAAATACTGAGCTATAAGTACTTCAACATCAGCAGATAGAACATCGTTTAGTGACAGGTTAAGCTCTATAAAGGATCAGAAAAAACAATAATGAATAAAGCTGTAAAGAACACTTAAAAAGCAGGTTAGATCATAATAGGCAGGGTTAGCCTTAGAAAACTGCATGTCGTGTTCGAAATGTTACCGCCAGAACATATAGAACCAAGCAAAGGAGTCATACAACTGTATAAAGTTCTGCAACAGAGGGCAAAATAGCTGTAGTAAGAACTTCAACATCAATGTTTGGGACATCTTCTAGTGGGAGTTTAAAGCCCTATAAAGGCGGGGGGGGGGGGAAATCAAAAGCAGACTAAAGCTGTAAATAATAGGTAAGGTTGGATATGAAAAAATGTCGGACATACTATATACAATAGCTGCAGAATATGGTGGTGGTGGTGGTGGTGGTGGTGGTGGTGGTGGTGGTGGTGGTGGTGGTGGTGGTGGTGGTGGTGGTGGTAGTGGTGGTGGTGGTGGTGGTGGTGGTGGTGGTAGTGATGCTACGATGGTTGTGGTCGTGTAGGTTATGGCGGTGCTGGTGTTGGAGGTGGTTGGTTAGGTTAGGTTAGGATAGTCTTAGAAGGAAAGAAAGCAGCGTTTGACCTTTTACCATTAGAACATACAGAACTATGCAAAAGAATCGCTAAATGAGGTTAAGATACACAGCATACTGGAACAGTGTACAAAGACATTGACAATAGCTAGTTGAATAACAAGGTTGAAGCGTCTTCTAATGTTAGTTTAAGAAAGAGAGAGGGGGAGGGTAGAAGAAGCATGAATAATGTCAAATAAGTATGAGGAAATATCTCTAAAGAGGTTTGTGGTTCAGTTAGGTTAGTCTTAGAAAGACCGTAAGCAATGCTTTAGGTGTGAACATCACACTTTTTTACAAAAGGAGAAATTGGATCGTGAAAGCATAACAAATTGTCAAAAGGGTCTACATGCTCATCAAAAGTATCAATAGATGCTAAAGACGTGAAAACACCGAAAAATCATGACAAAGCTTAAAAAATTCGCAAAACTCTCCAGAATACTGCAAAAGTGGCTAGAATGCCTACCAAACTCCTAAATACCGAGAAATGTTTAGAAAATGCTTAGGGTTCATACGTTAGGGATCTAATAGCTTCAAAGTATGTAAAGTTGCTGAAAAACATCTGCAAACGAATGCTAAATGTCTAAGCCTGAAACGGTATGGTGTGAAGGTTAGAATAGGTTATAGAAGAATAGAACGCTGAACCAAACTAGGAGTGAAACAGGTTAAGTTAAGTTAAAATATCTTAATAAATAGGAAGGTTTATGCTCACTTAGGTTAAGTAACGTTAGGTTAGGTTAGACGAGTAGAAGTATGGGGCTTAGATTAAGTTAAATTTGAAAGACCGAGTAAAAGGAGTAGGGATTAGATGCGCAATAGGGATGAAGAATAAATCATTAGATGAGGTGTTAGGTTAGGTTAGGCGAGTAGAATTATGGGGCTTAGGTTAGGTTAAATTTGAAAGACCGAGTAAAAGGAGTAGGGATTAGATGAGCAATAGGGGTGAAGAATAAATCATTAGATGAGGTGTTAGGTTAGGTTAGACGAGTAGAAGTATGGGGCTTAGGTTAGGTTAAATTTGAAAGACCATAGAAAAATGAGTAGGGTTTAGGTTGAAGAGTATGGGTGAAGGTTAGGTTATACGAGTAGAAGTATGGGGCTTAGGTTAGGTTAAATTTGAAAAGACTAGAGAAAAATGAGTAGGGTTTAGGTTGAGCAATAAGGATGAAGGTTAAGTTAGACGAGTAGAAGTATGGGGCTTAGGTTAGGTTAGCGCCACTATGTGGAGCGAGGTGTCATTATGTTCAGGTAATATTTTTAATCAAGATAGAAATCTGTTGCGTTAGGTGGTACACATCGATATAGTGAACGGCATACTCAACTACCATGAACGCTCATAAACATACATACACTGCTATAGACCTTAAGTTATCCCTAGAGTCAGTCTCAAACGCCTACATCCTACGCCTCTCTACCACCTTACCTAGTAATGCTTAGATTACGCATGGCGGCCATCTTGCCCATAAAAAACTGCGCCAGTCTTCCCCCAACTACCCTACTCCCATCCTCCAGCCAGGAATCGAACTTGGGATCTCTGGATTTGAACGTTAGCATGCTAACCCCCAGAACACAAAGGCAGTGAAAATATATTTTGTGTGTGCTTTCCATATCACATTGTGGGCCTATTTTGTGTGAATGACCAATGACTAAGCGTAGTAATATTGTGGTTATATTACATCAATATTATTACGTGTAGGTACTTGAAAAAGAGATCACCTGATTGAAAACGCTTCCTTGCAGATGTTCACTGGAAACAAAATAGTTCAAGCGGCGTATCGATAAGGCAGCGAGACTCCGTCGCATACTGCGTCATTGCCAGAAATTGAAAGCTAACACACATGCTGCGCTACTCAAACTTAACTATTCTTTCAACTAGATCCGAGACTCAACTGCACTAATATCACAGCGTTCCGCCGGCTCAAGAAGGGACGCAGAAAATGCGAGTTACGCACACAAGCTCTGAACACCTCCAAACACATGGAACGAGCATGCTTTAGATGCGAAGAAGGAAAACCGACAAGATCAGGGTAAATGTGTCTCTGTACCGTGCCATTGTTTGCAGGTGAGGAGTTGAGAATAAAGTTACGTGCGAAGTTCAATAAGCAACCCTGTTAGGAATGAAGACCACAACTGTTTCAAATAGTACAAATTGTTTTTTAACATAGCCCTCTTTTAGGGATTTCTCCCAACGTTCGTGCCATTTTTGAACACCTCCAAAAACACGCAAAATACGTCTCTGTCTCGATGATGACCTCATTTGATGTAAATTTTGTTCCCGCGAGCTATTCTTCATGTTTGGGAACAAGAAAAAATCACAGGGAACCAGGTTTGGCGAATATGGGGGATGCGGCCGCAAGCATAACGCAATGCGTGCAGTTTGGCGGCGATAAACCGCACGCGTTGTCATGATGAAACAGCACGTTCTACATTGCCGAATGGGGTTCTGTCTCCTCCAACTTCTTGCCAAATTGGGCCAATTACTCACTGTAATATTGTCTATTAATCGCTGCTCCTTTTTCCAAGACCTCAGTGAGTAGACATGCTTCGCATCCCAAAGCATCATCGCCATCACTTTTCCGGTCATGGAGCAGATTCAGCCGAAGTAACCACTCATCAAAAACGGATGTTCGACCACGTTTAAAGTCACTGAACCAATATCCAACTGTTGTCTTAAATAAATGGCATTCAGTTTGGCTTTTATCTCCTCCCAAGTTTTCCCATCCAAAAGTTAAAAGCGAATGTCTGAACGATATTGCACTTCTTCCATTTTAGAGAAAACACGTTGAACGGCTAACTGAAATAAATGCTTGCCAAATCCAAACCAACCAATGAATCAGGACCGAATTTGTTTTGGTGACGTGTAACAAATGACAGTACACGACGGTAACACCAACTTGCCTTAGCAACATCATTTATTTTGAAACACGGGTGCTTATTGAACCGTCCTCGTACGTTGAGGAAACTCGCGAAAGCAACAGTGGATATAGCTCCCTCAGGTTAATTCATAACACTAATAAGTCTTTCTCTATCCATCTCAACTCAAGAGCACCGTATTTTATTCACTTTCAGTTAATTATGATAAACTATAAATGTATGTTTCTCGGCGTTGGAAGTTGATAACAGTTCCTCGAAATATCCACAGTGTCGCTCGGATCGTATACCAAACATTTGACGACCATTATCCTCACTTCCTTAGCTTAAGACTAAGCAAGTGAAAGGATAGCCGAAACCTTGGTAACCAATCCGGAAAACACCGGATAGCATTCCACGAGACCGTAATGAATTATGATAAACGTTCACCTAAATGGTTTCAAGTTAAGTGAACCTAGTGGTATTTAAGATTGCAAATAACACAGCTGTTTATCTTAGGAGTGAGATTGTACTAGCGGTAAGCTCATTTGAAAACAGACAATGGCCCATCCGTATTAATTATACAGCACAACAGACTCAACTCCAACCTGGTAAAATTTAAATATATGGTAAAGAATGCTTTTAAAAGACCTAATGCTAGGATAAATTTATTTTTCACAAATTTCAATTTTTCCTTCAGAAAATTATTGTAAGTCTCGTATAATCTCCCACTGGCAGACAACTTAAAGGAAATTCAAGTTATGCGTTTTATTAATCATGCTGTATCTAAGATAGGTGATATTTGTTTGCAGTAGGGAAATTTCATGAAATCTTGCCTTGTTTCATTTAAAGGTGCTGGATTTATATAAGAAATATGGTATTCATACATGTGTGTTAAGCTATTCAGTGCTAAGCTATTTTGGAGGTCGGGACCCTAAAATGCACATTTTGGATGAAATAGGATTTTCGAATTTTTGGCAAGAAAGCATTTGGATAAGTCACAGGGAAAATAATAAGCCTGCATTTTGGTACCTTATAAAATGGGCGATAAATGTCTTGTGGCTGTTACACTTCCTATTTTCTTCATCCTAATGATGATAACGAAGCTTGAGAATAAAAAGGGTACAAAACACGAGCATGGAGAATAAACATCATGGAAGAAGAAATATATTTTTAGATAGCTGAAACTAAACGTAGAGCTTTTAACACGACCTACTCATACTACAAATTCAAAATTATAATACTCAGTGGAATAAAACTTCTACAACATCCGATTGTTGTCACCCTTGTTACTTGTAATGGAAAAAATGTGTTCTAAGCGGAGGCGTTATTTCGATCAATGTAATCACGGGTTATTTGAATGTCTGAAGTGCACTTAGCAAGCAGCGCAGAGAATAACGTTGAAATTGTTACCAAAGAAGTCGAAGAAAGTATTGTATGGTATACAACAGGGTTCTTCAGTGGCACAAAGTAAACAAAATGTAAGGATTGTCTGAGACCATGAAGGTCAGACATGTCCGAATGTAGGCATTTCTACACAAATTTCAACTAGATACCTTATGCTTTTATATCCAGGGCTGTCTAAAAATAGTATATGACAACACATGTTAAAAACATGTTATTTGGCTCTTAGGATTGTTACACTCTGCTTTCAGTCTCGTTTCACAAATATTTCTACTAACACCTGTATAAAAAATAACTATTATAGAAAGAATTCCATTAAGAATACATTTTAATATGCTAAACTCCCTGTGTTTGATATACTGATATATAATTAGGAACATTTATAACAAATCCAATATTATTTTATTCTTCATTCTGCTGGAACAATTTATTAGCTGTGAAGAAAATTTAAAAATAAATGGTTGAAAGGAAGTGGCGCTGCCAGTTATTTCGTTGCAAGGTGTTAAACTAACTAAAACATGAACGAAAGGAGAACATTGAGTTGTTCCTTTCAACAATGGCCGAATGATTAGATGATATAAACCCGATTGAAAATATGGTGGAATCAAACGAGGTGAAACCTGCTTGCTCCGTATTTCCAGTGCATTGAATTGGGGCAACAGCCCATCTGCAAGTTACTGGAATTGTGCCAAACCAGCACATAAAAAGCCATCACTTATAGCTCTAAATTCTGTGAAGTGACCAGAATTTTATAAATGTAGGCTGCGGTGAGGGGAAAGGACAGAAAATATGACAAACGTACGCATTGCGTTAAACTTCAAGTCAGTTAGATTTGCAGCAGACGTTCAAAATCGCTTTGGAAAGTGAATAAATTAGAGTTTCAGAAATCTGTGTGTTAGTAATGATGCACTTCTTTTCCTTGCATTGTCGATTTAAGAACCATGTTAAATTCCTTATTCAGCTGCATTGCCATTTTGGTCTGCGGTCATATCGGCAGGGAAAGTTCTGGTGTGGCAATTTTATGTCTCTTAATTATACAGGTAACTCAAACATAAAGCACAATAATCTGAAAACAGAAAGTACCAACTAAGACAAGCCAAACGGGTTTCGGTTAACCCTGAGTGGAATCCACCGCTGACTCGGTTAGGTGAACAATTGGAGAAAACAATGCTAAGTATTTTTTTTTATTTTCTGCACTATGTACAGTAAAACCTCGTTTATCCGGTCCTCGTGTATCCGGATCAGGTTTGTAGATTTGTTTAAAAATGTAATGTTCACATTCGATATAAGTTTAACTATGATAGCAAGAACGTAACTATAAGTACATCAAATATTCGCTTTTTAGTTTGATTCAATGTATGGTTCCTGCATAAATTGTGTAATAAATTATGGTAATACGTACTGTAAAATGTTACCTGTTGAGTTTGAGAAAGATTTAGTAGTGTATCACGTGATCCTGACGCGCTATGTCTCACCAGCTATAAACAGCGCTGGAAGAAAGCATTGACCTTGATTCCTACCCGTCACTACACCTCCCTCAATCTCCTCAGTTTTCCTACTGTTTTCAAATGGCACACGTCATTAAGTTTATCGTGTGTGTTTCAACCGGATTGTTTTTGTGTCTTATCAAAGTGTTTGGGAGTGTAATTCAGTGTGTAAGTTTAAAATGATATCACAGCGAAAGAAGGTCGTGGTTTCAATGCATAAAAAGTTGGATACAATTAATCGAATTGATAAAGGAGCAATATAGAAGAAAATATCTGCTGATTTGCGAGTTGCTGTGCACCAGCTGATAAACATTATGGCACACTTGGAGCATCAGCCCGACACCACTCCAGCTGACCTATTAGTGATAAATAGGGCTCGGAAGTTCATGCCCTAAAAACACTGAAATATGCATGCAAATATGCTCTTAAAAAGTTGAAAATATGCCAAGAAATATGCACTATTTAATTAAAACAATTAATGCCCCTTTGCAGTAGACAAGACGAGTTAGTATACATAATAAAGTTACTACATTCCTTAGAGGTTGAAGCAGAAATGGTCCCGCTGCTAGTATTAGCTGCTAAATTGCAATAAATTACGTAGGCTTCGGCGGCCGGTGTCCATAGTAGTAAAATCTTCCGGGAAAGGCGCGGCCTTTCCCGGAAGATTTTACTAATATGCTAAATTCCAGTTCACAACCAACAATTTGCATAAATTTTCAACTGTAAAACATCGTCTGTTGTCTCGCAAAACACTTTTGTAACGTGAAAAACTTATCTCCATGTCACAAGATGTTATAGGGGCATATTTAAATGATGTTAACTGCTTCACAGAGAGAGTCAAGTCTCTTGATGTGACAGATGGTTTTCTTTCGAGGATGTCTCGAATATCGCACATCTGTTTATAACCAGAATTTTTTTGAAATTACATAATTCACTTTTTCTTTTACTTTTTATCCTATGCTACCAAGAACCGAATTTAGACCTCATATTATTTTTTCAAAGACAGTAAGTGATTCATGCAAAGGAGATCCTAAATCTTCCAATGCCGTTATGGCTGTTGGTAAGAAAGAAAAATGGGCAGATATGAAACTGGGATCCTTCTTTAACCCAGTGCCTGACAGAATATTTTGCACAGTTTCTATTGATGAAGCATCTTTCGAGTCCAATGAATTAACAACCTCTTCGGCTATTTCTATGTGCTCAGCATAATATAAAACTGCATCGACCATGTTCCCCATCGAGTTAACACTGGTGCAGGAGGAAGTCGGATATTAGGTGCTGTTGATCTAAACAACTTAACTCTTTTAGGAGATTTAACAAAAACTCTTTGTACTGGACACAAATCTATGTACCAATGGGAAAGAATCATGTATTGTCTCAGAAATGCGATGAAGAGCGTGTGCGAAACAAGTTATATGAATTAATTTAGGAAACATACCTTTCAGAGTTTATCCTGATTTTACCATATAAGGACCTGCATCAGTTACAAATAAAAGTAACCGGTTGTATTTGATTCCATAAGGCCATAGTAATTTCAAAGAGTCCATCACAAACTGGGTCACATTTACATTCTTAGTGGCCGACAATTCGCACACATTAAGAAGATAAGGTGTAGTCTTTTGTATTTAAAGCACCCACGATTATATGATCAATTGAACGACGCTCAGAATCAGGGGTTTCATCAACAGACAACCACACAAACTGATCCGCTAATTCATTTTGTATATTTCACAATATGTTATTGTAACAATGTCCTACATAAGTCTTGCGCAGTGTACTTTCTTCAGGCACATGTTGTCGAGTGTACTTGGCAAGAAAGTTCTTAAATGTCGGATTATCAATTTTGAACACGGGAACATCAGCAGTTAAAAATTCTTGGCATAAGTCATAGGAAAATCCAGTAACCCTACTTCCTAAACACTCTACTAGCTGTTTTTGGGCAGGTTCTTAGTTTGCGAGTTTTCTGATTAAATTCTCCTTATGTTTTGCTGTGTTTATGTGCTGAACTATTTGAAGTCTTTTCTCACTCCCTACATTTTTCTCACACGCTCCACAAAACAGTACCCTATTATCTGTAGATATTAAGTCACCCGAAAACCCTTTCTGTAAGTTAATTGATCTAGCATTCGAAGTTGGTTTCATTTTCGGCATTTGAAGAGCTTTTTAACATTTTATACGCATAATTTAATTTGGTGGGACCCAGTTCACAACACTGTTATGTTTGAAGACTACGACACAACTACTGGTGGGCAGACAAGCGATGCTATAATCGTGCTGCTCAAAACGTTGACCTGCACTTTATCTTTGTTAATATAAACCTCTCAGATAACGCACTGATTATTCTCTACGCACATACATATAATGAAAGGGTGGAAACGGGATTCACTGCATGACAACATGACTCGGCATTAGTTCTCGCCACCTCGCGAGTTGCATCATTATGTGCAATACTACCAATGTGAAAAATATTATACAGATGGAAAAAATAATAAAAAACCATAAAAATCATTAAAATATGCAATATATGGGCTATAATATTGAAATCTTCGTGAGTTGCATCATCATGTACAAATACCACCAATATGAAAAATATTATTCAGATGGAAAAAATTGTTAAAAATCATAAAAATAATTAAAATATGCAATATAGTGGCTATAATATTGAAATAATATGCATTTATCAAAATCAAGAAAATATGCAGTTATATGCACCATAAAATCATGTCCAAATAACTGAAAATTCCATAATTCGTGCACATAATGTAAAAGCATACATTTTTAACCCCTATGGAAAAACATGCAAATGCATGAACTTCCTAGCTCTAGTGATAAACCATTTGCGTGACCGTACTTTGTTCAAACGCCACACGTGTTTAAAACAGAAGACTGTGGATCAATTCTTTGTTAAGAAATGATGTGACTTTAAGTGATTAAGATTTTTATATTTTTTAATGTCTTGTAAACAAAGCATACTATGTACTGCACACAATTTTGTTACAAGGTAGTTTTTTATCGTTATAAACGTCTAGTCTGCTTATTTAAGGATTTAAGAATTTTGTTTTGCTTATTACCCATATAACCCGGACTATCCGGATTTTCCATTTTCCGCATTACCTTTGGTCCCAGTTAGTCCGGATGAAGGAGGTTTTACTGTACTTACTATAAGCAGGGGAAATATTATGTTCCACCCAAAAATTCGATATCGTGATTTCAGCGAGAATGCGTGGTTTCAGACCCTCTAACCCCCCTTACTATACAAAAGAATATAGAAGTCGTTAAGGCACACAGCTTATGGCAAATAAAAATTATGGCATAAATCATTTCGGAGATATTCTTTGTTGATTGGTTTCTATTTTGAAATGCTTATACTGTTTTCATATAATAAGGAACTACTCCTTTTTTACCCCGTGGTTGTACAACGAGCATGGTGTTTCAAAACCATTACATGGCGACACGGTTTTCAAAATCTAAATATCACTTTAGTCTGCTTTATCCTTCTTATATCTAAACTCAATGTTCAAATGTGTAATGAAAGTAGTATTGATTGTAATCTGTTCACTCACTCACTCGCTCACACACTCACATACTCACTCACTCACATACTCGCTCACATACTCACTCATTCACTCAATCGCTCACTCACTAACTCATTCACTCACTCATTCACTCAATCGCTCGCTCACTCACTCATTCACTCACTCACATACTCGCTCACTCATTCACTCGCTCACTCACTCACTCGCTCACTCATTCACTCGCTCACTCACTCACTCGCTCGCTCACTCATTCACTCACTCGCTCACTCATTCACTCACTCACTCACTCACATACTCGCTCACTCACTCACATACTCGCTCATTCACTCACATACTCGCTCACTCACTCACTCATTCATTCACTCACTCGCTCACTCACTCATTCACTCGCTCGCTCAATCACTCATTCACTCACTCATTCACTCGCTCGCTCACTCACTCATTCACTCACTCATTCATTCACTCACTCATTCGCTCACATACTCACTCACTTACATACTCGCTCGCTTACTCACTCGCTCACTCACTCATTCAGTCACTCACTAACTCACTCACTAACTCACTTACTCATTCACTCACTCGCTCACTCACTCACTCGCTCACTCACTCACTCGCTTACTCACTCGCTTACTCACTCACCCATTCATTCACTCATTCACTAACTCACTCACTCACTAACTCACTCACTCATTCACTCACTCTTTCACTCACTCACTCACACACTTACTCACTCATTCACTCACTCACTAACTAACTCACTCACTCACTCACGCACTAACTCACTCACCAGCTCACTCACTCACTTACTCACTCACTCATTCACTCACTCACTCGCTAACTTACTCACCAACTCACTTACTCACTCACTCACTTACTCACCAACTCACTCACTCATTCACACTCACTCATACAAGAGGTTCCTAGTTCGAATCTCCTTTAGGGTGAGTTATTCGGACAAGGTTTCTTCCGAGAATTTTCCTTATCCTGAGAAGACAAATATTGGGTAACTTTAAGTTCTATGGAACCCAGGGCTCATTGGAGCAACATTTCACCCATTTCGTTTATTTCGTCGTCTGTTATGACCTACCAGATTAAAGTACCTTATACATAAAAATGGGTAGATGGTGTAATAAGTTTTTATGGGAACATTTTGGGAAAGAGTAGTAGAGAAGGTTATGTAAATCCAAGGCACCAGATTTTTAGAAGACTGGTCTAGTTGCCAGTGCCCAGCTGAATGTAGAAGGGTGACTAATGACTGATGAGTTGCGGATGTTATGACTTAATGACGTTTGAGACTGTTTTGAAGTGTGAGACGAGAGTGATGAATGAGTTATAAATCTTGCGAAGTTAGAGAGTGTTGTATAGTGTTAGAAATGCAAGCGACGAAAGGATAGTGAAGGTTATGGAGTCGTAAAATGTTGATAGTCAAGCAAAACCAGGTCATGTAATACGGAATTAGAGATAAAGGAGAGATGTAGGTTTAAGGGCGCTCAACTACTGGGCCATCAGCGAACTAGAGGTAAACATGTATAGACAAGTATAGTGGCCCCAAAATATAAAAGTGGAAAAGTGAGACGTTCAACATCTAGTTATGCCTATTTTGCCTCTTGTCAACATACCGAACTAGTTCAGCACTATCTCTTTTGTTAATGGCTTTCCGAAAGACCCTTTGCTATCTATCAAAACCTGTTGTGAAATACCTACATGGGGCAAAATAGAGGTAAGCCTGGTAAATTACACTTCAGTTCGCCTTTACCTTTTGGGTTTACTGTACAGGAAGCGTAAAGACATTAAGTCCACGGAATCATGGAACTAGTATGAACGGCAAATAAAACATTAGTCCACTTGAAAATGTGAGTTCTCAAGAGTGTTTGAACTGTTAGTTCACTGAAATGAATGATTAGTTCACAATTCATTGGAGCCGACGTAACAAATGATGAACTGCCATTGTTCAACTCGGTACACAGCTGAGAAACAACCCGTCATGTAGCAGAAGCTCCAGCAGGCACTTGTTCTCTTGTTTGGTTGGCCGCTTCAGTGATGAATATCTACCACCTCCAGAACTGTTACTTTCTAAATCACTGTTTACTGGTTCGTTTTTTCTTATTCTACTTCGTATTTTTCAGTTTCAATTACAGACCTTGTATTTGAATCCGTTGTAAAGGATGGAAGAAATCTGAACGTCACTTCATGCTGTGTGAACAACCAAAGCTGTAATATCATTTTGGGCTTTGCTTTTGATTTTCCAGCTGGTAATAAAATATAAATATGCTTTGTTCGAATTGTCTTTGGATTACAATAGTGAACAAATATAAATAAATTTTACCTTACCTTTGCCCCTGCAGTCGAGTGTTCAGCGCTGTGACATCTCAAACCAGAGGTCCCTGGTTCAATTTCGGCTGGGGTATGGAATCTTTCTCCTACTAGAATCATTCTCTATCCTCCGCTGAGTCCGAATGTATGGGTGTTGGAGTGAATGTGTATTTAATAAAGAAAGCTGATAAAACCAACGTTAAGAAACCGTACAGTTCAACGAGCAATAAGAGTACCACTTATTTTTCAAATGAAAGCCCTCTACATGAACCCAGGAAGCTAAAAAACAAGAAAAAGAAAAGAAAAAGAAAGGAAAAAATTCAGTCCTTGACAAATAGTTGACATCTCGGAAACAAAGTCTCACTAAGCCTGGTCGTAATCAAAATTCTAACGTAAAAAGCTTACTAGCGCACTTAACCTGTTATGCTAAGATAAGATAGGCAACATCTTAGTAACATTGACATACATTTCCAGATCAAATAATGTATAGAAACTGTGCCAGTTAACCAAAAAGGCATAGCGGATCGTTAGTTACCCGTACAGTAGAACCCCGATAACTCGACATTCCGTATCATTTTGAAGGTTTACTGCTTTACCCAGCTAAACTTTTAGTTCACAGAGCCGTTTCTCAGATTTCAGGTTTTGCGTTTGTGCCAGTGAAAATCTCGAACGAGAAGAAAAGTCAGGTTAACATGACAAAGGAAGTTAAATTGGTTGTGTTTAAGACGCCGGACAACGGGGAACATAATACGCAATACATTTTCGAATATGTTATACTTTTCTGTCTTCTATATTGTGCTAGAATATGTATTTGTGTAATTTGAGTATTGTGTTGAGTTTTGAATAAAAGACCCCTTATTCGATAAGTCACACCCTCTTAATCCACCTTAGGTCGAGCAATCGGGATTCTGATGTATTAGTTTCTGTGACCTTTATTAATGTCACGAAAGTCCCTTCTACGTCCTTTTCAGATTGCGGGTAAACACTGCAGAGTAGAAACGTAGTACTTGCCAAATAAGCATTTTGAGGATAGGAACAAGCGGTCTATGAGGCGGTATAGTAACACGACATATTGAAATCCGACTTTATAAATCAGCCTCATTTTGCTAATGAAAATAAAAGATAATTCATACACGTGTAGTCGTACTTGCGTAAAGTATGAGTCATGGTGCATAATGACAAGCTTTGTATTACTGTACAATCCATCAGACTCTACAACAGAAAAGTGGCATTGAGCATCAAGCGCGCGCACACACTCACATGCACGCACGCACACACATATATACACACATACACACAGACACGCACACACACATACACACAAACACACAGATACGCACACACACAAACACACACGCACGCGCGCACACACACACACAAACACGCACACACATACACACAAACACACAGATACGCACACACACATACACACGCACGCGCACACACACATACACACAAACACGCACACACATACACACAAACACACAGATACGCACACACACAAACACACACGCACGCACACACATTAACATACATACACACAGAAACACGCACACACACGCACACACATACACACACGCACGCACACATATACACACATACATACACACACGCACACACATACATACATACACGCACACACATACACACATACGCACACCTATCGACAATGGCTAGTACTGCACAATAGTCCGTTTTGTTTACATTTGCCACGTCACAAACAGCTCTCACAATCGAAGAGCTAACATGACGGATTTAATGTGCACACATAGATATAACTAAACTAACTAAACCCAAGGCACCGGAGCGGTTACCGGCCCAAGACTTATCGCCAGGTCTCTGCGTCCTCCACCTCGGCCCACTAACTACAGGCGTCATGAGTGGGCTGTAGTAGTGGAGGGTGGGACGTGGTCAGCGCCTCGGGCCCTCGCGGTTGCAACCAGGGGCCGCTAGTTCTAAATCAAGTAGTTCCTCAATCGGCCCCTCCTGGAGCTAACGAGACTGAGTGCGCCCCGTATTAGGTCTCCCAGCGGGAGAAAATCCCCACGGAACGGTGGTACTGGGCAATAGAACCCGGGTTTCCCACTTGGTAATCAGCAGCGCTAAGGAGACGATCCTTTTCACGCATGTAGAACACTAAAAAGATTTCTGTGACCACTTGCTCTTATCTTTTATTTTTTATTTACTTTTATATATATATATTTATTTATTTGTTTGTTTATTATTTATTTATTTATTTATTTATTTATTTATTTATTTATTTATTTATTTATTTATTTATTTATTTATTTATTTATGTATTTATTTGTTTGTTTGTTTATTTATTTATTTATTTATTTATTTATTTATTTATTTATTTATTTATTTATTTATTTATTTATTTATTTATTTATTTATTTATTTATTTATTTATTTATTTATTTATTTATTTATTTATTTATTTATTTATTTATTTATTTATTTATTTATTTATTTATTTATTTATTTATTTATTTATTTATTTATTTATTTATTTATTTATTTATTTATTTATTTATTTATTTATTTATTTATTTATTTATTTATTTATTTATTTATTTATTTATTTATTTATTTATTTATTTATTTATTTATTTATTTATTTATTTATTTATTTATTTATTTATTTATTTATTTATTTATTTATTTATTTATTTATTTATTTATTTATTTATTTATTTATTTATTTATTTATTTATTTATTTATTTATTTATTTATTTATTTATTTATTTATTTATTTATTTATTTATTTATTTATTTATTTATTTATTTATTTATTTATTTATTTATTTATTTATTTATTCATTCATTCATTCACTCATTCACTCATTCATTCACTCATTCATTCATTCATTCATTCATTCATTCATTCACTCATTCATTCATTCCTTTGTTTGTTTGTTTGTTTATATTTTTCTTCTTTGTGCAATTTCAGGTCCGAAAGATTTTAAAAATTATATTTAACATCGTTAATTGGTTCATACAGTAACTTACATTGATTATTGTATAAGTTACGATCTGCTCTTTTGCTTTCTGCACTAATGTACCTACTTACAGTAAGCAGAAGAAACATTCTATTCTACTCAAAAAGTGAGTACCAAATTTCGTAAGATAAGTTTTGAGATTCCTTGAATAAAGAAAGCATTTTAGAAAAAAAAAAAAGGACACTGTATGTACGTACGTGTTTGTGTGTGTGTGTGTGTGTGTGTGTGTGTGTGTGTGTGTGTGTGTGTGAGAGAGAGAGAGAGAGAGAGAGAGACAGACAGACAGAGAGAGAGAGAGTTTGTAAAGAACGTAACTCAAAAACGAAAGGTCGGTCAAGTACCAAACTTGATATTTAAGTCCGGCACCTTCCAAGCTTGCGGCACGAAAGTGTTCAAGAAAATGCCCTCAAACTATCCTTTGCATGCAAAAATTTTCGAAAATTTGTATAATCTGTAAAAATGGCTCTACTGATTTTGATTAAACTACTGTATATCTACGATATTTTCATGATAAATACAATTTATATCAGAATTTTATGGGAATAGTCCTGTTCATTATACACGACTTTTGCATTACTGGTATACCTTAAGTGATAAACCAAATGTTAATACAAAAAAGTAGATCTCGTTAAGGCACATAGTTTATATCAAATAACCCTTTTTGTAGAGCTAATCATTTCCGAGATATTTATTATTGGTTTGAATTTTCAAATGCTTATACTTTTCGCAAATAGGAAGTCGTTATTCAAATTTTTATCTCCTAACCATGCAAAAAGAAAGGAATTTCAAAACTGTCGCGCAACCAGCTCTTAGAAGATTTGACTATCGCATAAACCTAGGTACTGTATTCCCATATTCCCTATTAGGTACTTATAAGGAAATATTGAATAGAACAATTTCTGCAAGTGTTTATCTCCGTTAGCATGCAGTAGATAAATGAATAGCGTTTGTGAGAAGAGTTTGTTCAAGAGTAAAGAAAGCCATGTGAGTGCAACACTCTTATTTTTTACTCTTATATGCTTAAAGGTTCATGAAAAATGGACAATTCATATTCAAGAGCATTTGATAATAGGTCTGAAATATTCACACTGAGCTCAGCGTAAACAGGTAAATCAGATCTGCGGTTACATTGTGGGTGATATAAGCCATCGTAACTTTGGGAACTAAGCTTCATCCGTAAGCCAGTTACTATTAGCTGTAATCGTGAACTAGCACATGTCCGTTCCACAGCTGATGGTGTAACAGTTCTGAAAATAGTTAACTGACTCTCTTTTCTCTCCCTCCCTCTCTCTCTCCCTCTTTCTCTCTCTCTCTAACTCTCACCCTCCTCTCTTCTTCTTCTTCTACTTCTTCTTCTTCTTCTTCTACTTCTTCTTCTTCTTCTTCTTCTTCTTCTTCTTCTTCTTCTTCTTCTTCTACTTCTTCTTCTTCTACTTCTTCTTCTTCTTCTTCTTCTTCTTCTTCTTCTTCTACTTCTTCTTCTTCTTCTTCTTCTTCTTCTTCTTCTTCTACTTCTTCTTCTTCTTCTACTTCTTCTTCTTCTTCTTCTTCTTCTTCTTCTTCTACTTCTTCTTCTTCTTCTTCTTCTACTTCTTCTTCTTCTTCTTCTACTTCTTCTTCTTCTACTTCTTCTTCTACTTCTTCTTCTTCTTCTTCTTCTTCTTCTTCTTCTTCTTCTTCCTCCTCTTTAGTTTAACATTTCTTATAGCTTCTACGCTGGCCTTGTTTTTCCAAGGTAGTAAATACCTACACGACTAAGTATGATAAATCTCTATTTTGAAGATAACCTATACCTATAGGGCCATGGAAAAAATTATTGAGCTCATCTAGAGAGCGGAATATATCCTATGTCATGTTGTAGCGCAGTTTACACAAGTCAATATTTCCAACATGCAGCTCAGTTTATTGATAGTCTCTGTTCCATATGTTATCGTCTGTCAGGCACACAAATAGGCTGTCTCTTGAATCACCACTCGGATTTGTATTTACGAGGTGTATAATATAGTAGGCAGAAGGAATAAAAGTGATCCCTTCCTGAATGAACAGCTCATTTCGCAAGAAGATCCGAAAATTCATTCCTGCAATCCCAGCATATCCTTTTACCCAATCGTGACAAATGGGTCCAAGATGTTGATTTAATTTTATCCGTATGGACGTTGCAATCGGGTGACGGTTGAATCTGTCATTGATAGCAGAGTGTAACCTGGGAGTCGCTATAAATGCGTGACGCCCTCCGGTGTTTAACGTCCATTCTGCAGCTTGCTATAGAGCTAGCAGCTCTGCTTGAAATTATGTACATCTAGGGTAAAGCTTATATTCTTGATGGAAAATCTCAACATTATCTTATACCACAAAATCACATCCAATAGGCAGTTAAGGTACATAGATACGGGAAACATCAGTGCGAATGGAATAGTGATAGTGGTATTTGCTGCATTCATTTTGCACAAGCTGCCTCATATAAGTGTTAGGATGGCCAGAAAAATGTGTTTTTCTGTTCCAGAGCTGGGGATTAGGTTTAGATGTTCACGACCTTTCTTGATTGGTATCAATTAGTCCGGCTCTGTGTGTACAAGACAAATATAAAGGTTCAATGCCAGTTACGATGTATGCTGCGTGGTTACGATATGCTCTTGCTATGCGCAGTAGAAAACCCCTTTCAATTTGAGCAAGCTTCTTTTGGGACATTTTTATTTACACAATCCTTGAAAGCAGATGCACAATGTGATATCATTGGTTCAAATGCTACGTGGTAGAGAATTTAAAACATATAAGGAAGGGTATTTAAAACGTATGAACCTCCAAGATCCATCTTTCTCCACTGGTACGGTGCTTCTGTTGCTGCCGATGCCTCGTGACTACTCACGTGTAATTTACGCCGAAACGTACAAGTCGCGTTTTTTATATTTTCGGTTACTAAAATTTATTGACAAACAATTTTGGAATATCGAAAATGGGTCACCTTGTGCGAAGAGAAAAAGAAATCCAAAGCATTCACCATTAGTTTTTATGCAAATAGAACAGACATTCTACTCTCAAGAATTTAAACGTAAAACTAATTAAAGAAATGTAATTCCAAAAATGGTGTCTAGAGAACACAATGCTGAGTTGAAAAAAAAGAGCGAACTTCCTCTCTTAGCTGTCTATTACTTTAGAAGGCAGTGACTATATATTTGTTAATGCGTTTAGGAGAAGAAATGGGTGGAATTTGGTCATTAAACATTCGCTTTTACAATAATGATTCGTGACTATAAAACCAAGCATGCTGTTCTAATATTTGTCCTACAACACTTGAAGGTACCCTTAATTATGCCACATTTAAATGTCTGCATACATTAAACATTACTTTTAAAATATGCTACGTTTACTCACATTGAAGTGCTACGTTTTTCCTATTGTATGTTGTGAACACTGTTTAAAAGACTGGTGCAGCCCCCTTTTGGATAAATTAAATCTTTTCAGAATAAAGAAACTAATTTTTGTTGGGTAGATACCAAAGGCTATTTTTTTTAAAATCTGCTGAATTAATTCTTTTTCAGCTCCTTCAGTCATTCACTGTTCAAAGTATTATTTCGTTAAATATTACATGCAGGTCAAAAATGCTATCCAGCTTTTTCGGTCTGTATTATGAGAATAGGCCAGTTTAGATTTTTGTCTTTTAACAACCATCAGGAATTAAAATACTCTTAGACAGCTACCAATAAAACTTGGGTATATTAATTCCAACAATGAGAGATTGTGGTACAACACACACGCGCGCACGCGCGCGCACACACACACACACACACACACACACACACACACACACACACACATAAAATCAAGTCACCATCCCAAAAAGAACACCGAAAATACTAATTTCATCAATCATGCCATGAAAGAAAAATACACAGTTTAATTTAAGAGGTAGAACTGGAACTTAAAAATTCAATGCCACAACTGGGATTTGAACCACAGACCTTCCGCTTGCCGGGCGGATGCTCTAACCACTGAGCTATTGTGACAAACTGCCAGAATGGCATTAAATTCTCAAGCCAGTTCGTATTTCTCCTTGCTGTTGTGACAAACTGCCAGAATGGCATTAAATTCTCAAGCCAGTTCGTATTTCTCCTGGCTTGAGAATTTAATGCCATTCTGGCAGTTTGTCACAATAGCTCAGTGGTTAGAGCATCCGCCCGGCAAGCGGAAGGTCTGTGGTTCAAATCCCAGTTGTGGCATTGAATTTTTAAGTTCCAGTTCTACCTCTTAAACTTTGCCCACACACGGCTTGTGTGTTTAAAAACACCAACAGTAAGTTTGTTGGCATAAATAAATAATAATTAACACAGTTTAATATTTTTACTTTCTGTGCCATCTATGTATAGTAAGGTAAGAGGAAGTATTGTATTCTGCCCAAAAATGCGATGACTTCTAGATTTAACCAGAAACACATGTTTTAAGACGTCCTGAGTCCATAAGAAGGATTTTCAGAAAAAGTTGTGCATGTGAGATAGGGAGAGAGAGTTCAATAGCATAACTGAAGCACAAAAAGTTGGATAAATATCAACTTGTTATTTAAGTTGAGTATGTTACAAAGATTTGACACGGAGATTTTGCAGAAAAGCCCTGTCCCAAACTTAGCTTTTACATAAGACATTTTCGGAACTTTCTCTTTTCTCAGAAAAGATTAACAATTTTGATTAAAGCACCACATATTTAAGTTATTTACATGACTATACTATATAGTGAATAATCTGGGAATAACTCGGTAAGTCCACCTTATTCGGTAAGAATTTTTTTACCATTTTGTTTAATGGTAAACGTTAAGAGATACCCACACAAAAACGAACTACACATAATCTCTTTTATTTATATCACACAACTTTTTTGTGGCATTAGCCAGTTCCGAGATAGTTATCTATATGGTATTCAACTGTTAAATATTTTGCAGTCTTTTTTAAGTCGTGTCGCTGTTAACTCGTTTCTCACTCTGTCATGAAAACTAGGGGATTTTAAAGTGAGCCCTTTTAAACACGTGTCTATTAATTCGTTTTCTTGTATCCCTCTTGTACCTATAATGAAATATGTAATGAAACTGTATCTTCAAATGTTTTTGTTGATTAACGTAAAGCACATAGAAAAATAAGTTTGCGTAATAGTAAGAAAGAATAGAGTAAGACTGAAAACTTCAGTGCCATGATCAGGATTTGCACCACAGATCTACCGGTTATCGTCCGGCTGCTCTAACTACTAAGCCATCATGGCCAACATACCAACACAGCATAAATTCTTCAGCTCACTTCCAACCCTGTCCTACACACGGACATTGTGTGGAAGAACATTAATTACATTGCCTAAGAGTAGTCTATAAAAGCTATATGGAAATAAATTATATTGGTAGAGAAAGTCATGTTAATGTAAGTAATGCATCAAAGTGTTATACCTTTGGACGGAATTTGAATCTATTGGAGTCACTATGTAAAGAGAAGGTTAGTTATGCTTAAGGGCTGTACATTACTACCAATGTGTGTGTGTGTGTGTGTGTGTGCGTGTGTGTGTGTGTGTGTGTGTGTGTGTGTGTGTGTGTGTGTGTGTGTGTGTGTGTGTGTGTGTGTGTGTGTGTGTTACAAAGTGTTCGGTGTTAAAGCAGAAGGCGAAGTTGATGTGTTACTTGGAGGAGGTACCTGCACCAATACACGACCTGATCTCTTGTTCGGCTTTCAGCGCGTTTACATGGTTCACAAAACACTCTCGCTTCTCTTCTATTAATACGAAGTTTAATACAGGAGCGTAACCTGCTTAAAGCAAAGCTTCTCTGCATTATCCAGGCGAGATCGCTGAATTACACACATGGTGAATGCTTAAGGGAAAGTAGGGTAAAACAGGTCACGTAGTGAATAGCCCCACAGACCTACACTTTCGTACACACTCGACGAGTTACAGGATTCACGTAAAGCTTCCAACATTGTATATTCATTTAATACTAGCAGAATCCGCAGCTCGCTCACGTTATTGAGTTATGTAGATGTGGCGATTCTCTTCTCTCCTTTTGTCACCTTCTCATCATCTCTTCCTCCTTTTCCGTCTTTCATTCTACTACTCTCCTTCCTTTCTTCTTTCATCATCTCTAAGCCTCCCTGTTACCCCCTCCCAATTCTCATTTTTCACTCTCTCCCACTCATTTCCTCCATCGCCCTCATCTCCTTTCTCTGTCTCTCATTTTTGGTAGTGTTTAATGTCCGTTCTTAATGCATTGGGCATCACAGGCAGTGTACATTGATGATTAGAGCCCGGATTTTTATGTAATATCAAGATGCAAAATATGTACATATTTATGTAACAAAAAACATCAAAATATGTAATGAAATATGTAATATCAACAAAATATGTAAAATTATGTAATACTCTAAATCCTAACATTACAACCTCAAATCTAAATGCAGACTGCAAATTACCCAGAATTTTGTAATTTGATGGGTCTGTAAGTACATAAATTAATTGCAATGAGTTAAAATGTACTAAATATAGAATTAATTATAGGCAAAATGTGTTGTTGTATGCAGAATTTATCTAAAATTTATTTTCAAGTAGGTAATCACGAAATAAAATGTGTTTTGGATTATGTTTATTAAATTTACTCATTTCACATAATTATTTTACTTAAATAATGTTGAAGCAATGTTGAAATACTGAACCAATTTATCAATGAATGAAACAATGAATTCAAAATAATTAGATTTTATAAGGAAGATGTATTTTAAGTTTTATCTCTTGACATACAATGAACAACCAGGCATTTTCATTTTGAGTCTTTTGCTTCTTTCAACGCACAGTGAATAACCATATACTTCTCTATATTTTCAGGGGTCATTGTTTGTCTCCTACCGGATAAAATGTTGTTTTAAGCAGAGAAGCTTCTCCCCAAGTAATAATAGGAGCCATTTTAGTATAGAAATCTGATTTGCAGAGAAATGTTTGGATAAATCGACATTGTCGCCATTTAGCAGTTTAGACATGGACAGAAGCGTAGAGTACACTGGATTCCTGCTTAGCACAGCTTTCAATTTTTCACCTACCTTCCTTTCTGCAACTACACTAAGCTTCTGTGATACACGTTCCATTAAATCCATATATTCTGAAGAAGGGAACCTGATGTCTTGATGGTGCTAGGCAACCAGCCGAAGTTAGCTTTGATGTAAGCACAGGAGCTTGCCACTTACGGATCTTTGAAGATGTCCTGAGATTCACGTATGGAAACAGCTACTTCTGAAGAGAACATGTTCACCACTGACTGAACTCCTTCAAAATGTTTACAATAAAAGTTCACAGATTCTAACCACGTACCCCATCTTGTAAGTACTGGTTCAGGAGGCAAAGGGACATGTTGGAGACGATTTTTATAGCACTGAATTCTGTGCGCTGCTTTCACGAAGACCTTTTTTGTTGATGATATCAACTTATTCACACAGGGAAAATTACTTCTAGCTTCTTCAGCAACACGCTGCAATGCATGGGCTAAGCAGGTACATTCGGATAGAAAACTTTAAGGGCAGTAGCAGCTTTACTCATGTACGCTGCGGCATCTGAACCTTTTTCCTCACACACACCCTCTGGCCACAGAATTTTCATCATATCATTTACGAGTCTTGCAATTGTAGAATGATTTGTTTGTTCCAAAACCTTGCAGCAGATTAGAAGGACTTTCGGAATCTACTTTTCCTACTACTAAATTGGCTATGTACCGACCCATGTCATCTGTAGTTTCATCGGCGGCAAACCAAATACAGGAGTCTTCAATTTAATTCCGTATATAAGCAACTGCTTCTCCATAACACACATGAAAATACTTTTTCCTCATAGTATATTTGTCTGGAATGACTTTCTCGCAATATTTTTTTAGAAAGGAGCGAAATTGAGGAATTTGAAGTTAATGCCACTAAATATTAGCTGCAACCATTGCACTGCACAGGTCTTTAAAAAAATCATTTCCGGACAGTTCCTGTTGCATTTGTGTCAACAGAACTTGCTTTCTAGAAGACTGTAGGTGTTTGTTGCGTTTGCGAAGAACACTTTTGATATGTTGTTCCAATTGAGATTTCATGGAACAGCCAATTATTTTACCTCATGCTTGACAGACTATTACTTTTCCGTTTGTTGTAAAGGCGCTATCTAGTTTCGCCCATGAATTCAACTTGCAGGATAGCGAGGACGCAACTGGTGCCATTTGACTAAGACTTGCAAGAAACTAACTGCGGTATTATAGCCTCGCTATATTGATGGTTGTCCAGCGGCTCATTTTGTTTCCTCGCAGCTATTATATTACAAGATGCTGACTACTGCGACAATGTTAACAATGGTAACAATCAATTTCTTCAGTCCTTGTAAATGCTCAAAGCGCTTTGAGAAACGTGACACTGAAGGTCAACATTGTCGAGCTGCTTTGATATAAGAGGACAACAATCAGAACGAGGCGAGGCGGTTATTATCGCATTCTTAATTTAACTTGCATCCTATTTCGCAGATTGATTTTTGTTGCTTTCAGCAAAACTTGTGAAAAGAGTAGTTTATAATGTGATTACAGTATTTCTTTTTAAAAAATAACAAAATTGTAACGAAACCCAGAAAATATGTACGTTTTATGTAACATCGTTAAAATATGTAGAAACGTGCAAAATATGTAAAAATATGTAATATAAAAATGTGTAAGGGAGTCCCAAATGACGTAATTCGCCAACATTTTTACTTCTCATTGAAATATTATGCAGGATTTAAAATATGTAATTACATAAAAATCCGGGCTCTATTGATGATACATGAAATGAAATGTTAATTGGTAAGGGAAATCTTCCAGGTCTAAGTTCATGGTACCTGCTCTGCATTTACCAGTTATATGTACCGAGGAAAACGTGGAAAAAAGCCTCAGTTGCAAAGGACGGTCCTGGCTGGATTTTAACCACGGACCTCCCGCCCTCGAGTCCGTGGTTTAACAAACTCGGTCACCCACATAGGTGTCTCTCCTTTCCTATGTGCTCATGTTTATCATGTTTTCAAAACGGGCAATTAAACTATTTTTTCTGGGTTGTGAATAAAAATGAAAACTTAAGTAAAAGGTGGATCGTTTATAGTAAGCTATAGATAAACTGCCTGCCCATTCATGGCGAATTTGCGATCTTCAGATGCTATCATTAAATATTACATTTATTTATTTATTTATTTATTTATTTATTTATTTATTTATTTATTTATTTATTTATTTATTTATTTATTTATTTATTTATTTATTTATTTATTTATTTATTTATTTATTTATTTATTTATTTATTTATTTATTTATTTATTTATTTATTTATTTATTTATTTATTTATTTATTTATTTATTTATTTATTTATTTATTTATTTATTTATTTATTTATTTATTTATTTATTTATTTATTTATTTATTTATTTATTTATTTATTTATTTATTTATTTATTTATTTATTTATTTATTTATTTATTTATTTATTTATTTATTTATTTATTTATTTGTTTGTTTGTTTATTTATTTGTTTATCTATTTATTTATTTATTCATCCATTCATTTATTCATTCATTCATTCCAATGTAAAGGGACCCCATCTTGTTGAAAAATGAATCCCAGGTTTCTTCGTCCGTGAGTTGTGGCATTAACAAAACGATTCTGTTGGTAGCGTTCTCAGCGGGGGGAAAAAAAGAAAAGAAAATGGCCAAACACACGTCTTTTAGGTAGAGTACAAAACCTTTGGACTGTTATGTTCTATTTGAATCACTACCTGGGGTCTCTCAGATCCCCATATCCGGACACTGTGTCCGTTGACTTTTCCAGATACCTACATGACATGGCGCTTCATTGCTCATTGTGATTCGTTCCGGCAAGTCATCATCCTTTTGGGTTATGACCATAAAATTCTCACAAAACTCTAGCGTCTTTGCTGGATCATGAGGCTGCAATGTTTGTACCAGCTGTAGTTTGTGCTGGAATAACTTGATTGGCTTCCGTGCAATCTTTCACAGTGTTGTTATTGGCATTGCAACTGTTGACAGGCTCTCCGTACTGATTGATCTTTTAGGGCTCCCTTTGAAGCTTTCACAGACTCTCAATCGTCTCTTCATTTACACTTAACCTTCGGCGTTCCCTTTCCCATGATAACAGATACATCCTGTCGCGAAATTGTTCGTACCATCTTTGGATTGACGGGAGCTGCTCAACGTCCAAATTGCCGTCTGAATGCCCGAGAAACTACTGCAACACTATTCGCGCAAATTCAAGCTCACACCAGTTACGATCGGTTGGTAAAGCAGCTGTTTTCTCCAAAAACAATGTGCACGTTTCTCACTAATTGCCAAATTAAAATCAGATGTACAACACAAAACTCCAAAGTTCTCTCCTTCAAATTGCGATATGAGAATTTATGTTAAGTATTAGCGAAAAAGCGACCGCCTCCGTAGCGTAGTTGGTAGTGCGCTTGCCTCTGGCGCGGAGGAACCGGGTCCGATGCCCGGTACCAACACGAGGATTTTCCCCCGCTGGGTGATCTGGAACTGGGTGCACTCAGCCTCGTTATGTCCCGGGGGGACCAATTGAGGAGCTACTTGATGGAGAAGTAGCGGTCTCAGGTTGAGAAGGCCGTATAACTGGCAGGGAGAGATCGGGACGCTGACCACGTCCCACCCTCTAGTACTGCACCCTACCAATGACACCTGTAGTGGGCAGAGGTGGGGGACGCTGCGGCTGGGCGGCAAGCCTAGGCCCTTCATGGGCTGTTGCGCTAGGGTTTACTTACTTTTTATTAAAGTTATGAAATCGTCCAATAATTTGCGGACACCACATATTTCGATGGGGGTTGCAGATGCAACGCTTGAACTCGTTCTGGGCATATGTTACTTTTCCTTGTACCCTGCATAGTTGTTGCAAAACACTCATAGGCTTTAATAAGTCAACACACGGTTTCCAAAAACTGTACTTTAAATTTCGCGGCTATTTCAAGCACCCGACGTAATGATAGGTTTATTTTATGGATTTAGTGGTTGTAATTTGTGTTAGGAAGCTGTAATTATATTGAATACATGTTCATTCAGCTTATCGGGCAACTTAATACGATTTTGCTAGGCATTTTCTAGAAAGGATCGAACTTGGCACTCGGAGAAGATGATGAAATAAATCGCCTGTCTGGACAATAGCCCAGAGAATGTCAAATATATCTACGTGAGAATGCTATTGTCTGCCATGTTCTTAAAACTTAAATTTATTCTGCATGCATCTCCTCGCTAGAGCATTTCCCTCTACTGCAGCTTTTATTTTTGTCGTGTTTCCTTGATGGTAGAAATAGGACAACAAACATGGATTTACACTTTTTCTATTTCGCTTAGACAGGCTACCTTTAATTATTATGGGCGTATCGACCTCGTCTCCTTTTCTTTTCTTTTCTTTTCTTTTCTTTTCTAAATTAACCTCACTTTCTGTTCTCTTACTTATGGTCCTGGTATTTCTTTCTCCGCCACCCATATTCTGTTCTCTGATTTATTGCTTTCGATGTTACGTATTCGCATAGACGTTAACACATTTATTAAGACACAAACACCTATACCCGAAGCGGAATTCGAACCCACAGTCCTCTCTGTCACAGAACACCACTTATCAAGTATGGCCACGGGACCGTCTTTGAACGATTTAAATAAAAAAACACATAGTTACCCGACATTTTTACTACAAGGATAAGGAAACCGATTTCGTTAAGTCATGGATGGACTCATGAACGTGTTCAAATCTCGCCAAAGCCGTCCACCTGTGATGCAGTAAGAACTGGCGAGTAAGGACAGAAAAACAAGGAGAATTCGGGCCCTCTAGGTTAGCATGAGGCAGATGCGCAACCACCACACTACCAAAGTGGGCATTGCTTGGCTTCACGAAACTTGAGCTTGGGCTGGCAATGTGTCCCATCTCAAGGCTGGTGTTGCTAATTCATACACTGCATCAAACACGGTTTCTTATGGCTTTTACAATTCAAAATATGCTCACATTAATTTTTAAATCCTTCTACACTACATACAGAGCAGGGAACAAGCTTAGTCTATATATAGGCCCAGCAGGAAATCAAAGCGGTATCCCTTCCCCTCCACGCTGATGGGCGTAATTTACAAATTTCTTGTTTACGTCAAAGAAGCATATGTATTGGCCTACAGTGGAAAATGCTTCCACTGTAGAATTGTTTCCAAGCTCTGCATGTATGGCTTCCCACTTTTGTTTCTGCAACTATATGCCTCTCAGATTGATGTGGAAATGTGTATGTCCTAATTCCTTTGTAGCGTTCCACTCTCCAGTACTGCACTCCACTCATGACGTATGTGGTGGGCCGGCCGAGGTGGATGACGCAGCAGTCGGACGGTAGGCCTTGGCCGGGAAAGGTGTGTTGCGCCGCGCGGGGTTAGGCTAATCCCTTTGTGGAGTTGGAAAACTTAGCACCTTGTACAGGGAGCAGCGCATCCGCCTAGAAGCAAGGAGCAGAAGGGCAAGAAAGGAGAAAATTTGCTTCTAAGCAAAATATGCACAGAGCAGCTCCATGATGTCTAGCTTGTCATGCCTGTATGATTCTGCTTATGTTTGTTTACATAGAGGATAACGTATGAGCTCCTAGGTTCGATTCCCGTCGACCGCCCACATTGACCTTGGATAGTTAGTAGGCTTCACTGCTTGGTAGGTGAATGTTGGGGTGGTTCGTCATCTACCATGATTTCCTTTCCATCATTTCCCTTTTATTCCGTTTCCTTCTTATCTTTCGGGTGTGCTTCTAGATTTCGTAACGTATGGTTTTCCCGACAGGTGGCGTGGATGCTTCTTCAGAGAAAAGAGTACTCCCCATGAAGACTAGAGGGCTGTTTGGTCGACGGGTTGTTCATCCCCTTATTCAGTCAGCTCCAGCATTGGGACGGGCCTTGGAACTTGGAACTGTTAGGGATTTCCATGCGTCGCTGAGGCCTGCCTCCTGTGGTTCCCTCACTTCATCCTTTCCTCCTGGGGGCGGTAGTAGCAACAATAGATCTATGTAGGTATGCGAGGTGACTCCCTCCCTTGTATAACCTAGAGACGCGCAGAGGGTGGTCCAGATAATGGTTATAAGCAAATATTTCTTAAAGGGAGAGATAAAACCGAATATTTACCCTCCAAATTTTGCTGGTGGAAGGGGCATTGCAAACTGCGAGCAATATTTCACAGGGTCTCTTATGGGACGCCGGCGGTCTAACATAATTTGAAATTAGCTCTGATAAGTCTTACGTAGGCTATTTCTGGTTCGGTTCAATAAACCTAAGTGTAGGTATTTACTATTTTTTTGAAATTAATTATTTAGTAGTTATGACTTATTTTTATTGAAGTATACATTACTAGAAACTAGTACAAAGTGAATAAGTAAATCAGTAGATACCCAAGCGATTTTATTAAGCTACAAAGTAGCTTCTATTTACGTTTGAACACCCGGTGATTGTATTGCAGCTTTGTCCATAGCATTTAATTACATATAGACAAAAATAGCGTGACAAGCTTCACGTATTCAACAGTTCATACTCTTTACTTATAGGTGGGTAGTTATGGATTTTTGCTTTGACTATCCTCACAAAAAGTGTTAGGAGGGTGTAACATGGAGTGAGCGAGGTGACCACGTGACATGTTCAGTTCACCTGTCACCAAATTCCTCAGGCACAGATAGCAAAATGTGCTATTGCTCAGTTATTGTGATACTACTTTTCCCTTCTCAATTTCAAGGGAATGTTTTCCAAGAAGCAGTCATTGTGCCTTCAAAGAAGTAAGAAATGAATGCAATGTTATTAACAATTAAAAGTAACTCGAGATGGAGATGGTTTAGGATCAAAATATTCAATAAGTTTTATTGAATGGAAATGACGGATCAATAGGTATACGTTTTGTTCGAAGACGTGTTACCTTGGATAAATCTCTTTGGCCCTAGTTGATTTCATGCTTAAATCTCCAGAGATATCTCTAGATATATTGTTCAACCTAGTGTTTTAATATTGCTCTTCAGAAGGTATTATCCGGATAGATATTTTTCATGTTTTCATACCACTCGATCAAAGCCACTGGTCCAGCTGGAACAAAATCATTTTCTCCAAAAGAATGTTTTCATTTGTATTTTCCTGTCTAATTCAAAATTTACATTCTTATAATTCCTTATATTCTTGTATTCTTCCCACTAATCGATTCCTGTTTAAATGTAAGGGCCAACGAGATTGAGTTTTCATGTTTAGATTACAAATTTTACGAGTCTTGGATTCTTTTATTCGAACATAAAATATATCTTTGAGATTAATTTTGTTGTATTTTAAAGGTACAGCAGTATATTTACGTTTGTACATGTATCTGCGTTTGTGAAGTAATTTTAATATAGTTTTCGTAGATAAAATTTCAATTTGACAATTACTATCCAAGTTTTGTAAGCTTTTAATACAGAATACCGATAGAGCTTTATCAAAATTTTTCTCAACGTAAAAACTCGCACTAGTTACTAGATATTAAATTCTATATTTGTTTACTGAGATAATCTTTCTTTGTTTACAAGTTTTTCAACAGAAATTTTTAAACTTCGTAATTTTATTTTATTTTTTCTAAACTAGTTTCATTCCAGAAAAAAGCGATGATTGCACAACTATCTTTCTTTCATTGCAAGGAACAATTGAGATGCTGAAAACTGTATATTGGACTCTATTTTATTGTTATTAATACATATTTAAAAACGGCAGAGTGCCAGAAAAAATATATTACTGTTGTATATTCGTTCTAGTGTATTTATATGTGAAATGCTAGGATTTGAAAGAGGTGTATTTTTAGCCAAATTTCATTTCCGAATCTCTTAAAGATGTGCATTATTTAGGTTAAGGCCTACCGCCTAGCTGCTGCGTCCCCGCCTCTGTCCACTACAGGTGTCGTGGGTGATGGTGCAGTTTCTTCACCAGCTCATGGTCCCTGGCCAGAATGCAGCGAGTCAGTACGTCAGTAAACAATTCCAGATAAACAGGATATCTCGTGCTTCTGGTCACTCTTGCGATAGCAGTACCAACCTTGGAATGAGTATTCACACTAGCTCAAAGCAAAGAGTCGCTCAGAATAGCAAAACTTAAATGTTATGTTTAGTCCATGCAGTATATTTAGCTTATACAACACAAACGATATTTTCAGCTACTCCGTATTTCTCCCACTGGTGATTTTCTACCTTTTTCTTTGTTTTCAAAAACCCTACCAGTCTGTTTCGTTCACAAATGATATAACCTCGAGCGTTATATCGTGCAATTCCTGTAAGAATGAGTCACCCGTTACATTTCTCTTAGTTCGTTTTACCTTGGCCATTCTATTGGGTTGATATCTCACGTGAATGGGGACAAATAAACGGCAGTGATCCAATGAAACCCAAAGTACGTCTATTTTAGAAACCTCTTTAGGTTTGTTTGTTTCAGTCATCATATAAAGATCTATTTTACACATAGAGGTCTGAAACTCTTTGTTCTGCAACCACAATATCAGCAAATTTCACACCACTCCTAGGCGGGGGTTAATCTACTTCTACACTCTTGTTTTCTTTACTTCCGAGATAACGCTAGTGACTCGTGCAATTTTTAACTAAAATTAAGAGATACTAGCATGTTAACGATCAAACATAGCGGGAATAACATTGGACGGAAGTTGGCAACTTAACCAGCAGCAATGTTATCTAGGGTGTTAACAAAACACTACGTGGAATCTCTCTCCTCTCCCCCTCAGTCCCCTAAGGCCACGAGCTGGTGAACAGACAGTACGTGGTCAGCGCCCCAAAACCCTGCCCGCCGGTATATGGCCTACGCAACCAGGGCCGCTACTTTTTAATCAAGTATCTCCTCAAGGACCTAACGAGACTGAGTGCACTCCGGACTAGGTCTTCCAGTAGAAGAAAATCCCCACGCCGGTACCGGGAATCGAACCTGGGTCCCCCGTTTGATAAGCAGCAGCGCTACCACCGCCCTAAGGACAAAAATGCATGACATGCTACTGACTAGAGCTTTGGTGCTTTGCCATTGGTGCTTTTATTTTTTATAAAAAAATCCTAGCTAAGCAAATAGGGACTACAACAATTTTTAAATGAGCACTGAAGCATAGACAATCTTTTATTCATTTACCACACATATGACAGAACAGTAGACAGATATCAAATATCCATGTCCCGCATACCATATAATATTTACCAAACTTCACTGTTCTCTTAGTGAAACGTAAACTGTGAAATTATTTCTTTCAATTTGCACTCTTCAGTTTATAATTGATTTTTGTGGTGGCAAATAATCTCTCTTGATTACGTTTTACACTATCACGCTGGTATGTAATTATTTTGTTATGCATTATTGTTAAAATGTTACTGTTGCATTAGCAATGAAATAAATTGTGTATTTAGGCCACTATTGTGATTTCGCTCACGTGACTATTAGAGAACAATAAACTCGTATCAACTAACAAAGCGACGAGATGATCGATTTTGCAGTCGTAAACCAATAGCTGTTTCAGTTAACCATTTGCGATACACTTTATTGTACTATTTTATTATCACTTGAAAGAATGCTTTGCTGAAGTAATGTCGGTATTACAAATTTCCTCAGGCATGTTACCAACAATTGGTTATTGACTTAAAGCGGTTAACAGCACATTAATAAATAATATTAGTAAACAACCATCAATAGCAATGAATGAAATTACGATAGGCAAAAGCTTGATAAAAATTCTTAGTACAAAAAATAACACTATAATAGGCCCTTAAGCTGCGAAAAGGCACACTTTATGAAAATAGGCAATTATAGGAACTATACAATTAGTATATTTTACTCCAGTAAGCATGACACTTACACATACAGCTGCTGGGGTGTAAGGGCAGATATTTGTATTGTTAACTCAGGACGGTGTAATAAGCAATATTACATACATACTTGCTTCATTTGCTGACTTATAATTTTACTTATTAAGAGTAGGTTGTTTTCACGTTGGTTAGTACCTCCAAGTAGGCGTGACACACACAAGCTTTACGTGTGTGTTTTCCACAGGAAGACGGAACAGAATCGGTGACGCAGAGTGGCAGGCCTTCCGGTAACGAATGTTGTATCGGAGCTGAGTTTGAATGCTTTCTGGAAGGGTAATGACTTCACATTCCTAGGCCAGCCGGCCACACATTGGTGTGTCAAGTGTGATAGTTTATACTGACAGCACTGTTCATTTCGCGACGCAATTTCGACCATGCAAAAAACATAGAGTAGTTACCTCTATGTTAAGAGAAGAAACAACTAACACACTGAATTGGATACATATTAGACTCATTATCAAAATATTTTTATTTATAGCGCCAATAAATGTATGTACATATAGCCTTCGGTTCTAAACAAAAGAACAAAATAGGCAAATGTCCAGCTCTGAACTCCACTAATGTCTGCATAAAGAAGCTTAAACTAGCCTAAACGCATAAGTTCCCATAGTTAGAAATAAACGACAAATTAACCTATGCATAACGATGATTTTGCGTATTCGGTGAGTTCAGTAATGAGGAGGCATAATTATGGGCTAAACATAATCAAGTATTGATTGGTTGATAAGTGAGGTTTAATAAAGGTTATTAAAGGTTATACAACCTAATTGTATAAGGTTATACAATTATTATCTGGCATGTAAGTACAATAGTCAACAGAAGTAAAATGTTTCAAAGGAACATAACAAAACAAAGGGACAAACACAATAATATATAGAGAGGCAAAATGGAATGATGATTTCATGATCACATAAGGTTTGTTCGAACACGACCCAGAATTAGTTCTGAATTATCTGAGCATGCTCAGTACCTAAGTAGGATTGCAACAGGACAAAAATTCCGAACTGGTTCTGAGAGCGTGCTCGATTGTGCATGTGCGTAAGAAAATGTTGGTATTAGTTCGGAACGCGTTCAGAACCGCTTGTTGGAAGAGAGCTACATGTTGGAACATTACTTGAAGCATCATTAGTCTCTAATTCTGAATAAGTGCGCACGCGTAGAAGGCTGTAGTCTACATGATTGTGAATGTCCAGAATTTGCAGTTCCTGCTTTTGTTCAGGAACCGATTTCACTGGCTCCGAACTAGTTCCCAAATGTTCCAACAGCAAGTTGGAAATTCAGAAACAGGTCTGATGGATTTTCTGTCATGTTGGAACACTGCTTAGCTACTGCGCATACTCAGATAACAGAAGTGATTCTGGATCATGTATGAACAAACCTCGTATAGCCTACAACACATGCTCAGGTTATTCAGAATCACAGATTAATAATCGTTCAAGTAATGTTCCAACCGTTCAAAATAACGAACTAATCCAGAGCACGTGCTCGATTGCGCATGTGCGTAAGAAAATGTTGGTATTAGTTCGGAAGACGTTCAGAACACGTTCAGAACCGCGTGTTGGAACAAATCTATTGCTGTGTTTATATGTATTACCAGCTGTCAGTAACTAACTGACCTCTTGTTTAGGTTAGGGCAGTTCCGTGATATACCGGTCAAGGCCAGAGAGGGAACTTGAAGTGTTGCGTGCATTATCTGACGCAAGCCTCAACTTGAATAACGTTAACGTTAGATCCGTGTAATGCAATTCTTAAAAGCTGTTTCTCATTTAGCATATAGTAAAGAATTTGAGTGTTTCATAATTATGAGCACATGCTCTTTGGCGGTGAATACCCGCAGTTTGAAATACCATGTCCTAAATTATGTCTATAAACCACAGTCCTACCAATTTTGAGGAATTTTCATATTTGTAATACTTTAACAGAATTCTTATATTTACTGAAAATATCCATATTTATTTATATTTTCTAAAAACTTTTCGGTTGTTGAATCATATCTATATTTTGTACGTTTGCTGTTTTAGTGACCATATCTATCATCGAACTGCATCTGTTTGGTACTGCAAGGAAGAAATGGAGGGGGGGGGGGGGGAGGGGGAGGTATTTCCATAGAAACACAAGGTTTACTTTCTATACCACGTACACCTATAGTAGGCAAAGAAGGTATTGCATTCCATCAAAACTTCGATATTGAAATGTCAGCGCAAATAGTACATCTTTTGAGGCCCCTGAAACAAAAATAAAAAGTTTTAGAAACACTTCCGTGTGTGTGTGTGTGTGTGTGTGTGTGTGTGTGTGTGTGTGTGTGTGTGTGTGTGTGTGCGCGCGCGCGCGCGCGTGTGTGTAGCGCTCTACTTTGTTGTTAGACCAATCTGTGGGGTGTATTAGCGACCCTGGGACTGAGTTTTTAGGTGAAAATGACAAAATTTACGGTTTTTAATAACACTAATGTTCTATTCATACCTGTGAATTTGGCCAAGTACTTTTCTCAATCCTCCATTTTTAAAATCCCAGCGACATGTTTAAGTTACTCGTGTTCTCTCTTTTAAGCCCATTAGACCAATTCCCCTTATATCTTGTTTCCCTTTTGTTTTCTCAGTTTTGCCTTTTTGATACGAACTTTATTCCTTACATTTCATTTTGCTATGATTTATGCGTAAATTTCTATACATAATCTGAAATGTGCCACCTAAAGACTCAAATATGCATTTTATGATTGTTTTATTCATTGGCTCATAAAAATTAATTTATACCGAAAAAAAGGAATTTTAACACCCACAACGTCATAAAAACAAAAATAAATTTCTCTGTAAGTAATAAAACTTCAGTGAAATACATTTATTTTCACTTCACTAAAGTGTAAGAAAATGTCACTATCATACTTTTCAGAAGAATGTAAATGCGCAGAGCAGTTTTAAAATGAACTGCACTTTATTCGTTAGTTAAAATATATATTTGTATTATCTGAGAAACTATCTGAGCTAAAGCTTTGAGCTTCCGAACAGTCATATTTTTATTTCATCTTATTAAGAGTGCCACAATTTAAGTAAATGATGATGATTGTGATTTGTAGTGTGTAACGCCCGCTTTTACTATATATGGCACCGCAGGCGGTGACACTGATGATACATGGAATGAAGATGAAGCACCGGTGGAATGAGTTAGCGGGAGAAACCGGAGAACCCGGAGGAAACCCGCCCCAGCGCCGCTTCTGTATCGTGATACGCACCGGTGGTGACTACATTGAAGGCCTAACCTTGCCAGTATGCCATGTATCTGAAATGAAAATAGTTGCCATTATTAAAACAAATCCACATAAAACTGGTTTTCTTAAAGATCAGATCTATGTAGACCGATTTGTCGTCCTCCAAAACCCCTTAAGTGCACACACACACACACACACACACACACACACACACACACACACACACACACACACACACACACACAATCTCTCTCTCTCTCTCTCTCTCTCTCTCGATGATAATTCAGTAGCTCACAAGCTCAACCCTCGTACTTATTGCAAACATTATGAACAGTGATAACTCAATGCTTAACTTTTGACTTCAAGCCATCCTAATAAATTGGCATCCATTAAAATCGCCTAAGCTGAAAGTGTCATTTCTCCCAAGAAATGCCTGGAGCTATTGCCTGAGAGAAGAATGGAAGAGAAGACTAGCTGCCCAACCTTTGGCTGATCCCAGGACATCTGTAAATCATCAAAGTAGACATTAGTGATCTTTGGTGCCCACAAAATAACCACAACAACTGCATACATCCTAAGACAAAAAACATGAGCAGACTCTGGAAGCGTATATTTCTCCAAGTCCATGTCGTTTCCGCGGCCGGTTTACAATGGTGTCACGGAATGCGTGTCGTTAGCGTCGTTCCGTTGTCATTTCTCATATTGAGTCTCAACTATTCACTCTGAGCGGATGGCCGAGTAGTTGGACTTAGACAAATATACGCATCCAGTCTCCACCCCCCCCCCCTTAGGGTGCATATTACAGCGTAGTATTACAACTGTGTTTAGAGAAGCAGTTATGCCATGTATAAAACGCTTTCCTTGAGTGTTCTTATCTCCTTCATTACATTATATTGCATTATACGAGTATTATCTCACCTTAATTTTCATCGGTTAAAATATGCAGTTCTAAGCATAGGTTAATTTACTTAGCGCATGGAAATTGAACGTGACAGATAAATATATTTTGACTTTTTTTAAAGTTCGATTATGACTTACGGATTTAAAATAATAGCAAAGCATATTTATTTTGTCATTACATGTTTCTGTCGTTGGATTTGTGTACATTATTGCAAGTAACTTAAATTATTGTTTATTTCACAAATATTAAAGAAATAACATAAGTATGCGATTTTATACCTAAAATGAAGAATTGTATATATTACAAAATACGTTAAATCTGTATTTGATGAAAAAAACAACTTAATATGCCTGTTTTAATTAATGTTCCAAATACATCTTCCAGTCCGTACCAATAGGTTAAACTTGGTTTTTGCAAACTAAATTTATCAGAACTAGGTGTAGCTAAATAAATGGAATGTACAACATGACGTAATATATTGCATATCTTTACTTATTAATGATCCGTAACTGGAACACCCTGTGACATGAATAAAGCTCTAAGAGGCTTGTTTCACCGGTTTTCTTGCGAAAGGAGGCCGCATTCGAAGCAAACATGTTGAGTATAGATATAATATTATTGCGGAATATACTACATAAAATATATATATTTGCAATTGTTAAAATTTATCAGCTTAAGATATGAGTCTATACCATTAGCCTGAATTGCTCTTGCTTGAAATAAGGGCTCTGTCAAAGGACCTGTTCTTGGGCAACCTATGGGCAGTTGTCCCCAGCGTATAATTAAGTCATTCTACCTATATGGGCTGTAGAGTCCAGATGGCTGTAACTGACGTTGGTAGAGGAAGTGTAGCATTGCGTTCAAAAGTTCGCTACCAAGATTTTACAGGAAATAGATATACGTTTTCTATCTCTCTGAATCCAAAAAAAAAAAAAAAAAAAAAAAAAACATTCACGTGTGTTTGTGCGTGTGTTTCCGGTGGAAGGTACACGTACATATCATTTAAACCAGAGCTACATCTTGATCAGAACAGATGCTTATGAACACTTTTTTCTCTCATTGATTTGTAAGAACCGAAGAACCCGATTTTGTGAAGTGTCGAAGTGCATAAGTATTTTGAGTTGCAGTGGTAGAGGTGAGCTGCCTTTGATGAGATATTTGAGCTGATGAAGTCTGTGCCTTAGTTTCGATACCAGAGAGGAGATGTGTGCATTCCAAGACAGTTTTTTGTATAATATTAGTCCTAAGTATTTGACACACTCAACTTGACCAAGGTCTTCATTAAGTTGATTGTGTGTTTGCTAATTTAAGCATTTATTGAAAATAAATAAAGCAAAATGGGTTTTGTGTGTGTGTGTGTGTGTGTGTGCGTGCGTGCGTGCGTGTGTGTGTGTGTGTGTGGTCTATCATCTACATCATAACTTAAGCATAGTAAACTACCATTTGTACAAATCAAAATGCAGATAACAAAAAAGGCAGAAAAGGGAATGGGATACGCATGGCAGGATTAAGAATATGTAACTATAAGTTGAAAATGTCAGCAAAATGCATGGTAAGAATGTATGAGGCTTTGGCAAAAGCAAAAATGTGATATGCTGCAGAAAGTTGGGGAGGATCAGAAATAAGTAACCATATTTACATTTATTTTGGAAATAATTATCAGGAGTATCAAGAGTAGCAAGAGGGCAAGTGGCATTGTTAGAAATAGAAAAGACAAAGAGAACAGGAAAATGTTTGGAAAGAATGTTAAAATTCTGGTATAAAGGACTAACAAAACAGGAGGGAAACTTTTAAGAATATAAATGGATCAACAAAGAAAAGTTGCAAATAAAACAAATAAGGTAGGTTTTTGGGAAAAGGTAAAAGAAAGAATGGAGGATGAGGAAAGACAAGAGATACAGAGCTGTATACAAGGTAAAGCATCATCAAGCTTCTATAGAACCTTAAGAACAGAATGGGTAAGAGAGAAAGAGAGGTTGACAGGAGAGGGAAGGGATGTCATGGATGAGAATAGGAGCTATGTTTCTTAAAGGCCTAAGAGCAAGCGACGCAGGAGTAAACGAATTACTTTGGGGTGAAGAAAGTGGAGTACATTATTTAATAGAGTGCGTGGAATTGGATCAATGGAGGAAAGAGATATGGGAAACTAAATGGAATAAAATGGACAGTAAAATTGTAACGATAAAGATGCTAACGGGGAAACAAGAAAAAAGGAACAAAGTGGTAGGACACTTTTTAGGAAAGATTAAAGAAAATTGGAGCAGGAAAGTAATGATCAAAAGAACAGAAAGAGAAGAGCGAGAACAGGGGGGAGAGTGACAGATTTGGATGGATAAGAGAGGTACAGATCTCCGCAGCGATGCAAAAGGCCAGGGTGTCAAGCACTCTGGAGAGCACAAAGTTAAACATTAGACAATTTGTACAGAGAAAAATACTTACGTAATTGAAATTGTATATATTTGCTACAAGTAAATATCAAATATCATACCATATCAAATTGCATATCTTTCAACAAGATTTGTTAATTGCTTCAAATGTGGATTAAGTATACTGTGAATGAAAATTGTGAAACTGTTTTTCTTCTGAAATAAGCGTTCACAGACTAAATAGTATTGTAATTTTGCATTCCCCTTTCTACATATACTATCTCATAAGAGGATGACATCTCTGCCCGTTGGCTATAGTACATACGCATATATGTATAGGCATATAATGTCTGTATTGCGTGTCCGGCTTAAGACACCAGTAAGTTAAAAAACATTCTAATTTAAAATGAACTGCCCAAAAAGAATTAAGTGTACCTACACTTCCTAGCGCAGAGCCTGCATTTACTCCTGTGTAACAATGATTGCCGTAAGTTGAGATTTGTAAATAAAATTAAATAATAATAATAATAATAATAATAATAATAATAATAATAATAATAATAATAATAATAATAATAATAATAATAATAATAATAATAATAATAATAATAATAATAATGATGATGATAATAATAATAATAATAGTAATAATGATAGTAATAATAATAGTAATAATAATGATGATGATGATGATGATGATGATGATAAACTGTACATTCTATGAGGTTACGACTGTAAAGTGAACGATTGATCAGCAGTTCTCCGTCATTAGGTTGCAAGAAACGAAGCATCTCAAGCATATGCAAGCCCGGTTTTAATCACAATATACTTAGCGCAAGCTTAGCATTGAAAAGCCAAAGATGACATATTTCTCCCATTATAGTTCTCTGTGCTTATTTTTGGTAACATTCTTTTAGTTTCAGGTGACATCACTATCACCAACTGATCCTAAATTATACACATGGTAAACAGGTGGCCGCAGTTGGTGTAAATTGCGGCTGTTAGGTTGGCATTATCTTGCAGGACGGCAACTGTTGAGTTTATAGAAAATATTCCTTCAGTGGTAGAGGACATTGTACTTCATGTATGCGTTCATTTGAAATTTAGTGCTTACACGAGTGTATTAAACGTTTTAATTGTTATTTTTACAACACAATTTCTCATTTAATACAATTTGATACTATATTTAGCGCCGGGATGTGATTTTATTAATATTGTTTCAAAATAAGATTTTATTTACTGACTGACCTGAAACTAGTTAATTCCCATTGTAAGGCTGTTAGTAGTTTAGTTTAATATAAATTCGGACACTTTGAATTCCTGGGAACTGTCATTAGACGATCCCACTCCTGACTCAAAGAGAGTAATGCGCTGGAATACAAACTCAACGGAAACATAAACTTCTTACCCAAAACTGGTAAGTTTCTGAGAAGTAATTTCCTGAGGATAACTATGCACACATTCGAACTTTCTTTGCAAGAAGACCAAGAAAAGCAATAAGAAAGCCTAGTTTGCAACTCCAACTTCCTCGTAGTACGGTTCATAATGCACACGAAACATTTCATCTGGGGCATACACAATTCAAATAACACAATGGATCAAACTCGGCGGTGAAAACTATGTTATGTGTATCTGGAACGAAGTTGAGACGAAGACTATCAGATCAGGCATGTTTCTCTGAAGAGACGACTTTCTATATATAAGAAAACTTTCATAAAATATTGCATAATACACAGTGGCCAGAGTTATCGTATTCGTATTTGAAATGAACGCGATTCCTCCAAATTTAAATATAATATCCAAATGTCTTGACATTTTACTGAACCCATCACGAATACTACAATCCACTCCTGCGCAATGGCCTTTGCACTAACCAAGTTTCCTGCAATAACCATTTATGAGCTTAGTACGCAGTTTTACCAATGAACATTTTCCGACACAATGGATTGGTGGAGGACTCGAAATAGCTTGGGCACCAAAAGAGTCGTCTCAGTCACCCTTAGGCTTCTGATATAGGGATTCAAGCGCCTGCCCTCGATGATTCTGAATTGGTATTCACAATGTCACTATTGATATGCTGAAGAAAAGATGGATGGGGTTAACAACAGGCTTTACATCTGCCCTGTGCATGTGGTAATCATGCCGAAATCTCGGAAAATAACAATTACTACCCTTAGCGTAGGTAACCCAAAATGTTAATTTGCCTATAAATACGGTTTTGTTACTTTCTCTACTACGTATAGTAAGAAGGGGAAATACTGTATTTGACCCAAAAATTTCAATGTCAAGATTTCACCGGAAATATGCTTTGAGGTCCCCTGATTAAAAAAAAAACATTTTTAGAAAAAGAGCAGTCGATTAAAAACCAAAGTTGGTATTTAAGATTAATATCTTTCAAAGTTCCAACACGAAGATTCTGAAAAAAATTCCTACACCCTAAACTACCTTTTACATGAAAAATTTTTCGAAAATTTTGATTTTCTCAAAAATGACTCTAACGATTTTGATTAAAGTGCCACATGTTTAAGACATTCTTATTGCAAATGAAATGTACATTTTGAATTTTCTGGATGTAGCCTACGTAGTCCTGTTTACTGTTGATGACTTTTGCATAACTGGTAAGCCGTAAGAGATAGACCAAATCTTACCGCACAAAAAATGTAGATCTCGTTAAAACACACCAGTTATGTCCAAATGCATTTTTTATGGAATGAATCATTTCGGAGATATTTATTGTTATTTGTGAGTTTTACAATACTTATACTTTTCTTAAATGGGAGATCGTTATTCACCTTTTTATCTCTTTACCGGTCCAAAGAGAACAGAATAAAACTTTAAAATAGTAGAAGAGTAGAGAAAGGCACGTGAGTACAACACATCAGATGTTTAACAGGAGCGCGCGCGCACACACACACACACACACACACACACACCCACGACGCCGTGATGCGACAGGTGTAAAGCTTCTGCCCTTTACTCTGGCCCATAGCTCGGCCGGTAGGGCACCTGCCTGCTGGCCGAGAGGTCCCGTGTTTGATTCCGGCTGGTGGGGTGGATATTTTAAAGCTGGTCCCCATGACCACACTCAATAAGTGTGCTTCGTGGCGTAAGGGATCGCGATTTGACTATCGCTCAAAGACTACCCATATTCCCCTTGCACCTACAAGAAAATTAGATCATTTCTGCAAACGTTTATCTCGAGTAACATTAAGAGAAAAATAAGAGCTTCTAAGAATAGTTAGTACAAGAGTAGAGAAAGTTATGTGAGTTCTACCCATCAGAGTTTTACTTTCTGTACTACAAAAGTAAGGTTGTATTCCACCAAAAATTTAATATTGATATTTCTCCGAGAATACGTGTTTTGACGCCCCCTGAATACAAATATGCATTGTTAGAAGCAGACCCGTGCGTATATGTATATGTGTTTGTGAGCATCATCGCTCGAAAATCAAAGGTTTGAAAAATAGCAAGCTTGGTATTCAAGATTCAAATCCCCCCCCCCCCCCCCCCCGCATGGGTCAATGATTCTTTTGATTAAAATACTATATGTTTAAGATACGTGACAAATAAAATGCATTCTTAGAATTATCTGGGCATAATTTGTGAAATCCTCTTCTTTTTGAATGACCTTTGTGTAACTGTTAAACCGTAGAGATAGAAAAATTTTTACTACACAGAGATTTAAAGCACTCACATTATGCAAAATAAAATTGATTGTGAAGTCAATCAGTTTCGATTTATTCCTTGTTATTGTTCTGAATTTTGAAGCACTTTTATTTTTCTTAACCAGTAAGCCGCTATTGGTTTTTCCCCAATAGTCAGGCAAAGTATATGGAATTTCAAAGCCGTCACATAATGACACGCTCTTTAAAAGTTTACAATCGCCTACTTTAACAAAAAGTAGATCAGGCCTGGGTGATTCACGGGATACCGTGAGCGACCTTAACGTTTGTACCAGGTAAACATAGGCCGTGAGCAGGCTGCGTTCTTTCATCACCAGTTGCTCACCCCTCAAGTAGAATAATAGTTTGTATGAGAGTGAGAAGAGGAAGTCATTTGAGCGGAACACACCAAATATTTACACTCTTTCAAACAGAGAACTATAAGTAAGGATGAACATATAAGAACTTTGATTTCTGAAAAAGAAGGAAAGTTTATTTTAAAATAATCCATTTTTACAACATATAAAGGCAAGCGATGATACTATCACATTTGTCATCATTTGAAGATTTTGTCTTCCTCGGTCCACAGCATTCTCTGTACAAACCTCTATTTACAAAATTTCAAGCATACATCACACAAATGATCACTACGCAAACTGCGTTCACATTTTTGGCACACGCTCCTTTAGAGCGGTGTCTGTCTTCCACAATCACGGCAACGACCTCTGGGATCTTGTGTGAAGGCCTCTCATTGCCTTAGTGTAATGGAAATTTGTGACTTGATATGTTCTGTATTTGGAGTTTACTTAGCTGCCAAGCCAACCTCTGCAAAAACTCTGTTATTTTCAATTATGTAGGTAGGTATAGGTATCCTAATTTCCACATTCACAGCAGATATAGAAAACACCCATGTGATATCTACGGTGTTTATAGAAACATTTCTCATGTCATAAAATGCTACCTGTTTCTTAATGTATTAGCTGAGTCGCGATGCAAGAAAGGTTTCAATAAATCCGTTTGGTCACATGAAGTTTCTACTCTTCTTTCTTTGGCTCAGCCGCCGAGGTGCGCAGTGCTTATAGTTTTAGAACTTCAGGGGTCATTAAATTAGATAAAATAATGCATTTGTTACAGAACACACTCATTTGAGTAATAGTTTGTAAATACGAACGGGTTTTAAAACAATAAAAAGAAAAATCTGATATATTACTTCACATGACTTTCTCCAATCTCTCGTCTACAAACTATTGTTACAAAAGTTTATTCTTCCGTCTAAGTATTACTTTTAATCGAGGCAAACTTTATTACCTACATATTTGCAAATTTCGTTGTACATTTATAAGGATACAGTAGGCTAAAGCCATAGTCAAATTTTTAATAAGTGGAATGTGATGGCTTAAAATTCGATGCTCTTGAAATAACCACAAGAAAAAATGAATGGCGACTCTCCACTTAAGAAAGGTAAAATATTTTAAAATTCAAACAAATAACAAAGAACATTTTGGGAATATTTGATGCCAAAAATAAATAAAATAAAATGGAGCAATTAAATGTGTGCTCTGGCGAAATATACACTGTTTATGTAGTAACATTTCCTCCAAGTCTTACGCTTTAGAAATTATGTATACAAAATTCTTTCTGAATGAGGAGGGTTCATAGGCTAGTCCCAGAAAATTACAGATATTCATTTTGTTTTTCAGGTATATTTCTTAAACATGTAATTTTAATTAAAATCCTTAGTCATTTTTGAGAAAAGCAACATTAACGAAGATGTTGCATGTAAATAGAGTATAGGATGGGAGAATTTTATTTATTTATTCTTTTTTTTTTAAACCGTGGTGTCGCATCCTTGGAAGACGCAGAAGTGAAATACCAAATTTCGTATTCAAACGACCTTACGGTTTTGAGTTATGTTGTTCACATACACACAGGTCCTTTTCTATTCAGACGGCCTTAAAACGTGTATTTCCGGTGAAATATTGACATAGAATTATTGGGTGGAATGCATTACCTACCTTCTCTAACTAGTAGCGGAGAAAGTGATTATAGAACTTGGTTTGATAGAATAAGTGGCGTGGCGAACAACTGTGAACTAATATTATCATACATGCCTTGCTCAGGGTTGTTCCGCGGTAAACGCTTGATAAGACAGATCCTTTTGATGATTAGGGCTATTTTCCTGTGTCTGTTGTATTTAGCGATTCTTGGTGAACGATAATAAATATATAAGAACTACAAAAATATAATCACATTTGAAATTTGAAGAGATATTGTGCTATTCTGACCCAGTTGAATTGTGCCTGAGAGGGTTTTAGCTTATTGGAATTTGGGTTATGTTTCTTGGCAAGAGAGAGAGGAAAGGTGGCTATTCCTGAAGCAGTCCAAGTGTGGGATGCAGCATCGTCATTTTCAACACATCTACTAGGCCAAGTTCACAACAGATTCGTTTACCGAACTTCATCGGCTCGTACATTGCACCTCAAGGTTGTTGAGGTCTGCTTCGCATTTCTGTCCTTGTAAACAAACAACAAGGAATTCCTTACAAACTGGCGTTATAAAGGAATTCGAATTAATCTCAAGAAATGCATATTATTTAGTCAGTAAAAACTGACTGAAAATTATATAATTCAACCAAATGCTGCAGTGGAACCTGGCTTAACCGAACTAAAGAGGGCATAGCCATTTCGGATAATGCACTTTTTTTTCCGTGTGAGCGATAGCAACTATTTTAAGCAGCGCCAGGAGCAAAATAATTTTATTCGAAATGGTTAGTAAGAAAACTGCTACCGTATACAGTATTAAAACATTCATTTACAAACACTTTCATAAAATGAGTAATTTTTTTCTGAACTTTCTTCTCGCAGCACTTGCGAACAGTTTTGTCACTCCAAGTTTGGTAAGCATTATATCTGTTGGTATTAATTCACTGCTTTGTTTTACAAAACTGAGGCAACCTAAAAAGAAAAAGTAGTGCGTTATTGATGACTCTATGACAAATTGTGGAGGGGGATTTAGCACCTCTACCGAAAAGCCATCTTTAGTGTCTATGCCCTTTATAAGGGGCACCCCCGGGAGTATGGATAAGGCGAATGGATCCTTATGGCGGCCGGAATGTTGCCACGACATAACAGATGGCAGGGTCGCTATATTTTCCCAGTTAAAAGCACCCCGGTGGAGGCTGACTTAGCTCCCTCCCCCCCCCCCCCCTCGGGCTGTACCATCCCATGGGGAATCTGGAAACCAGTGGCTCGCCTTCCAATCCGAGGGACGAGATTTCCACAGTAAATTTGTTCCCCCTGCCGTGCTGCTGCTGCTGCTGCGACGCTCGCCGACGCTTCCAACCCTGAAAGAAACGTAACGGGATAAAGAGTGAAATGAAATGAGTAATGTATCGAAACGGAGGGATAAGAAATTCGGAGGATATGGAAATCCTTCCCAGCGTTCGCCTGGCGACTCGGGCTGTCCGCTGTCACTCTGTCGCTAACGGTTTCGAGTTTACTTTCTGTGCAATGCTTATTATAACACGCTTTCCTTCCGCTGACAACGTAAGCACAAATAAACCACATTGGTCAACACCAACAGTAAAAAACAGGGTCTGTGCATTGAATGCGGGTGAAAGTAGTCAGTACTGGTTATAGCGGTACAATATTTCTTGGAATGTGGGTTAGGGGGTGGGGATTAACTGCATATAATACCTAGTGCCTGCATTGAAATTTAGAGTTGGGGCAAAAGAGAATTGCGAATTTGAGCATTTCATACTTTGTCGCTCAATCTTTCTTACTTTTCCCTCTCCTCCATCGTTTCGGTGAAAGACACGCAGTTTTACCGAAGTTTTATTGGATTCTTTACCGAGTTTTAGTTAGCTTTTAAAAGCTTTCCATTAAAATGCCCTTAAACGTGACAAGATACTTTTAAATTTCACTTGAATTTTGTGATAAAAATAGGACTGAAGGGCACTCAAATTTAAAATGCTCGAAATTCAATTTTAAAGTGTTCAATAAACTCCTGCTTTTCAAGTTATTCAGTGTTGTAACCATAACGCATCCTGGGTATAATCTGGATATTCTATACCTATAGTCATTGGTCGGCTATAGACCAGTCAGTCATTTGATATGAAGTATAAGAAAACAACAATACAATGCACAAATGAGCTAACCAAATAAAGTAAGGACAATAATACAACGACATTTATCGATATTACATCAACATGTAATCTTTAAACGGTAAATGCAATACGAGGTAAAGAAACCGAGCGGGATGGCTCAGGCGGTAACGTCTATGTCCCGCATTCGGGAAGTCGCGGGTTCGATCCCCGTGGCCGCGCACTCTGACATGGGATTTCCGTGGTTTTCCCATGTCACCTAGGCGAATGCTGGGGTGCTTTCATCTCCTCTCCACGGCTTCCTTTCTCATTTCCTTTCATTGTCATGTTTCATGTTCGGTTGGCAGTGCGGTTGGTTCCGGCGTTGGCGGGCAGATACAAGGACATCTCTATGCAGCATAGAGACGCCCTTGGCAGATGGCATAGTAAAGTTGCTTGCTCCCTGGCCCTCCTTGGAAGTCGTTGCCCCGGCCGCTAGGGTCGCCTTGTCGCCCTCTCCCCTGGTGGAGAGCACTTCGCCTTCTTTTCACCTCCACACATTTATCTCTGAGGATAAGCTTCTTCTCTACACTGCTGATGCTTTACGCTGCTTCTGCCTGGAGAGATGTCTCTTACAGCGGCCTACAAGCGCTAGCAAGCAAACACATGTAGGTACTTTCTCAGAAGAGTGACACAGGCTTATCAGCGGGAATACACCAACTTCGATGTGCTCGCACTCACCCATTCATCAACTGAGAAAACCGCTTGACTCGCCATAGTGCCGACCCTCATCTTACATTTTGTATCAGTCAGCCAAAGCGGCGACAGCATTGTTAATCATCTCACCAGTTAATCCCTAACACCTTGCCCATGTTTCTCGATCACTTATATTTCCATATAAAGATCGAAAGGGTCTGCAAATGGATGACTCTCATCCTGCTGTCTGTATGTCGTCGTCGCGCCGGGTGTCACAATCTGGAACTGTTAGGGACTTCTGTGCGTGTCTGGTGGCTTCGCTGGCTTCACTCTCCGACGTGCCTTCTGGTCTCACTTTGCTTCATCCCTTCCCCCTGGGGGAGTAGTAGCCCGCAACAGATCCACATCGAGATCGCAGTGGACGAGGTGTCCCCCTTCGTTACACACATACACATACCAGGTAAAGAAACTACATCTGATATGCAAGAAACACACATTTTTCCATTATTTTCCTAGCTATTTTATAAATAATTCAAACAAAAGTTTCATTTCTGCTTATTTACTCTTAGAAATTAGCTATAATCTCCGTGAAGCGCTTCAATTAGATAATACTACAGTAATGTGTATTTTGAAGCCTTAGGCAAAATTCAAATGTTTTAA
>CM060964.1:182580196-182582696 GCA_030765045.1 Tenodera sinensis
GACGCCGCGTATGGAGGGTGGAGCACCAGGATGATCGACCTCTGCTGTAGGGACAAAACTGTTGTAGTCGCAACTCTCGCTTCAGGTCTTTGTTCACTCCATGGAGGAAGGTCTACAATTTCTCAGAAGACATGAGAAATGTTGTTGTCTTAAATACCTCCTTGCTACCCCGCTTGTCTCATGGCTGAAAGCCATACTGAATGCAAATACTAAAGCTAGAAATGTTTGCGTATACTTCATTGGTGTTATTATGAGGGTAATGAATATTTAACAAGGAACAGTAAGCACCAATACAACGCATAACTTAGTATGAAACTTAAACCGATTATGTTGTCGTTCTCCATTCACAATTATTATCGGAACATTTATCAATGTGCACTGTTATCGTGTTTACATACGTATGTAACCTATATACCGGTTAGGCAGAGCACGCAATGATATCTACTCTAAGTGGTACAAACGAAAACAGAAACAGTAGCCAATCGCAAGAGACGTAAAACAGCTGAGCTAATAAGGATGTCTGCAAAGTTATTGCCGACAGCATACAGGACAAAAGAGATTATATGCATGTATGAAAATAAACAAGAGCACCATCTACCATCACATTTACCGAGTGGAATGGCTCAGACGGTAACGTCTGTGACTCGCATTAAGGAGGTCGCGGGTTCGATCCCCGTGGCCGCAGACTCTGACATGGGTTTTTCAGAGGCTTCCCATGTCACTTAAACGAATGCTGAGGTGTATTTATGTCTTAGCCACGGATTCATTTCCCTTCATTTCTTATTTCCTCCATTGCCATCTTTCAAGTATGGTTGGTAGAGCGGTTCGTCCCGGCATTAGCGCACAAATGGCCGTGAGGGTCGCCTCGACGCCCTCTCCCTGGGTGGAGGACACACTTTGGTTGTGCGTCAGGTATCTGGAATTGTTAGGGACTTCTATGCGTCTCTCGGGTCTACGCCTTCTCCGCTCTCACTTCACCTCATCCCTTCCCTCTGGAGTGGTGGTAGCCTGCAATAGATCCATGTCGGGGTAGTAGTAGGTCGAGGTGTACCTCCTGTGTTACACACACACACACACACACACACTCTCTCTCTCTCTCTCTCTCTCTCTCTCTCTCTCACACACACACTCTCACACACACGCACACACATGCACACAGCATCACATTGTTTTGCTGTTATCCCTATACGTAGATATGCCACTTATTCCCAACCCCTGATCTTCCACAGTAATTGTGCCTACTGTGCTTTTCAAATGGGAAGGAGTTTGTCCTTGAGCGCCTCCAGGCCGGTAACCAATCGGAGTCCTGCTGTGTTGTCATATTGCTTTCCCCTTGAGTGGGGCTTGACGTGTGCCAACAAAGATGAAGAGTGGGGGTAATAAGCTTGCAACGCTGTGCATGTAAACGTATCTCATTGGCTGCAGATCAGAACTCTTCCCATTTGAAAAGCACAATACGTGTATTACTAAATAGGTACTTAAAGAATAGGGTTAAACATTCCTATCATATTTCTGGGTATGTTGAGGGCCGAGACAAGTTTGAAATGGAAGACACTGAAGGAAAATTAAATAAAAGTTCATTGACAAAATTGGAACATATCAATCGAGATTTGATTTATGGACGCTCTGTAACTGATGTGGTTCCCAGCGTCCCATTCTATATTGGACGTAAAAGACCGCTTAAACTTTGCTCGGATGCCTCTTTATCAGGCTTGAGGTTTTTTACGTGCCATAAATCCACCACACGGGACCACCGGCATTCCTTCTCTTCCGAAGGAAGCCGTGTTAAGGATTTTTACGTCCGAAAAAAATCCAGCACCCGACACCGTGTTTGAACCCATAACCTGGGGAACAAGAAGCTCTCATGCTACCACTAGACCACGGAGGACGACTCAAAACAATTCGATTTCGCAGTAAGAAAAGTGGAAAGCAATACAATGCGAATTAAAGCCCTGACTAACCGAATCGAAAGAGAGACCTCTGATAATATTGCCTAGATGAAAGTCTGAGAGGTTAGGAGCTTCTAAAACAACGCTTTAATTTCACTATAACTTAAGTTATTTAGAGATTCATTCATTTAAGTTCAAGTAAAACTCTCTCTTCATTCATTTACCGTTCAGATGTCATCATTAACGTCATGGGACGACAACCTAACTGCGAGTGATTTGAGTCCGTGGCAGGGTTGCCAATGTTTAAAAGTAAAATTATCGTACCAGTCACTCAGAATTATAGATTTGGATTCAAAATTATCGTACAACATGCTGCAACAATAAATGTATCAGCAAAACACTTATGAAAATGTAATAATATTGATGTTTATGGTAAACACTTACAAGATTGACGACCTCAAGCATACAACTTAAGTACTTATGTTTCTCGCACTATGCATCTGAAAGTTCATCTTCTTCCTCAACTGTTGCAGCATTATACAAATTTCTGGTTGAGATAAACTTTAACATCTCGGTGGCTTGCAGATTTTTGGACCCACCACATTCTTTCA
>CM060964.1:182585196-182655196 GCA_030765045.1 Tenodera sinensis
CAATGTTATTGGATAAAAGTTTATCAGTATTCTGAAAAGTCATTCATCAATATCTGTAAAATTATCATATGTATATCTTAATATCTTAATTCTGAAGGTTTTAATGTTGTCATAAACCAAAGTGGACACTTGAGGAGACGAAGAAGCCCTGCTGCAGTGTTGGAAGTGATAGAGCAGCAAGACTTGGAACGAGACCAATGAACCATCTCCGACGCCATGGTTACATGGGAAGCTTCCCCAGGAGAATACAAAACTGATCTTCCCTTCTCCCCAGCCAGACGGACGGCTCATGGTAAAGAAACGAAGCTGAATCTATTATGCATTTTTCACGGCTTGAAAGCCAACTCTCCCCCAAGCCACCCTTGCAGGTAGTCCCCGCTCAGACGGCGGGTTCCAGCACACGGCTGGGGTCATTCACACCATGCGGAAGCCATATCCTCTTATTTTGATGCGACGACAGTGGTAGTTTCATTAACATGCAGACTTCAGGTTGAGGGAACTCATAAATAAACGGCTTTTGTTCATTCAGTAGTGGGGGTACATACACGCGACAACATATGACGTCCACTACTTAACATCAGGACGTCTCAAGGATTAACCACATCAACAGCAACTTTACCAGGTTCACCACCTTTATCCTCAAATTGTGACATCATATAAGAATTGCAGTGTTTTGGTTTCTGTTTTAAGCTTATGTGTGTCATTGTGATTTTACGAGATGTAAGTCAATGCTGATGGCAACAGAAAGCTAAATATATTATTACAAGTAACTGAAATAAACCTCATCCATTAAAGCGATGATACAATACCTAACCACTGAGTAAGTTTCGTTAGTAAAATTTTCATCTACTTTTTAAATGTAATGTTAGAGTAAAAATACACTTATTTTCATGTTAAGTAGTTGGCTGGCGCAAGTCATTCTGTGGGAAGCAATTCTGTGGGAAGCAATTCTAGCCCACTTGTTATCAGTTAGGTCATTGTTTACAGTATTTCGGGTTGTTTATGTAACACTTGGCGTATATCCTCTTATTCTGGCTTTCTTCGTGCTGAACAGCCACAGGAAAATGTACTACTTGCTATGTAACTGTGTAAAGGCGTTTTACTTTTTTTTTTTATTTTATTTAATTTGTTAAAGAATCTCTAAACTCTGCATAGAAAATCCACTCTTGGAAAGTGCAAACGTTGAGATATTTTCTCAAGCATAAAATTCCCAAATTGTAGCTAGGACGTCCTTTGCTTGCGCTACTTATGTAAAAATCTGATGTGTTACACTCGCATGACTTTCTCTACTCTTGTACTAAATATTCTTACAAACTATTATTGCTCTCTCTTCTTCGTGTTAGTTGAGATAAACTTTTGCAGAAATTATCTTATTGCTAATTTCCTTGTAAATGCAAGGGATATATGGGAATTCAGTAGGCTTTGAGCGATATCCAAGTCTTTTAAAGCTTTGAAGTTCCGTTCTCTTTGCACGGCCATTGGATAAAAAAGAGAATAACGACCTTCCATTTGAGAAAAGTTTAAGTATTAAAAAACTACACAAATAACAAGGAATATCTCCGAAATGGCTTACTCCACAAAAAATAAATAAATAAATAAACAAACAAACAAACAAACAAATAAATAAATAAATAAATAAATAAATAAATAAATAAATAAATAAATACATAAATAAATAAGTAAATAAATAAATAAGTAAATAAATAAATAAGTAAATAAATAAATAAGTAAATAAATAAGTAAATAAGTAAATAAATAAATAAATAAATAAATAAATAAATAAATAAATAAATATATATATATAAATAGGTAAATGAATGAGTAAATAAATAAAATGCATTTGGACATAACGTGTTTTAACGAGATCTACATTTTCTGTACAGTAAGCTTTAGTCTGTCTCTTATGGTTTGCCAGTTATCTAAACGTCATCCAGAGTAAACAGGACTACGTACACCTTGGCCAGAAAATTAAAAATATACAATTCGTTTGCCGTAAAAATATCTTAAACATATGGCATTTGAATGAAAATCGTTAGAGCCATTTTCAAGAAAATCGAAATTTTCGAAACCTTTTCCGTGTAAATGGCAGTTTAGGGTGGAAGAATTTTCGTAAAAGTCTTCGTGTCGCATCCTTGAAAGATATTAAACTTAAATACCAACTTTGGTTTTCAACCAATTTTTCGTTTTGAGTTATGCTGTCCACACACAAACACACACACACACACACACACACACACACACACACACACACACAAACACACACACACAAACACACACACACAAACACACACACACGGACCATTTTTTCTAAAAATGATTTTTTAAATTCAGGTGTCCTCAAAACATATATTTCCGGTTAAATCTCTACATCGAATTTTTTATTGGACTACAATACTTGCCCTACTTACTTTACGTAGTAGAGAAAGTAAAAAAGAAAGGTCCTACATGTGAGTGCCAAATTGGCATTTAGGTTCAGTATGTTCCAAAGGTACAACACGAAGATTTTCAAGAAAATCTTCCCACCTCAAACTACTTTTTACCTGAAAAATGTTTCGTTGTCTTTCATTTCACCAAGGATTTTGATTAAAATACCACATATTTGAGATATTTACATGGGAAAAAAATTATTTTGTTGTTTAACGACGCTGTCAATTGCCAGGATCACATCAGCGTCGCCGGTGTGCCGGAATTTTGTCCCGCAGGAGTTCTTTTACATGCCAGTAAATCTACTGACATGGAGCTGTCGTTTTTAAGCACACTTAAAAACCATCGGTCTGGGCCGGATTTGAACCCGCGACCTTGGGAACAGTAGGCCAGCGTCTAACCAACTCAGCCACCCAGACCGACTATTTACATGGAGAAAATGTATTATATATTGAATTTTCAGGGAATAGCCTATGAAGTACTCTTATTGAAAGAACTTTGTATAATTTTGTGCACTGATAAACGAGAGATAAATAGTATGTACTTACTATACAGAAAATGTAGATCTCTTTAAAACATGCTATTTGTACAAAATAACTTTTTCGTGGCATCAGTCATTTCTGAAAGCAAAGAGTCCACTTTAGAGCAATGCCTATATTCTCTAGACAATTATTATTATTTTGTGGTATGTATCGAAAAGATCAGACTTTTTTAGAAGAGCCTTGCTTCAGTACAGTTCCGAAAGTACTTTTCTTTTGTACTATTGGTATTTAAAGAGACCGCAGTTCAACAGCCATTGAAAAAAGTGATCTTTTAAAACAACCATTCTAAACGTATCACGTAAACATGATTTCGAAACTGCCAATCTCACTTCAGTAGTAAAAGGTAAGACTTTAGCAAGAAACAAAAAAGGCTTGTTGCCAGCGTACCACCACTGCTTTTATAGCTAGGTGAAAGTGAGTTTTATTGGGCTTTAGTAGCTGAATCCAAGAAAGATTTCATCATGTAAAATTATTTAAATCAATAAAATTGCCAAAAGAGATTGTCAGGTGTGAAATTATGAGTTATTTCACGACCTTTAATGTTGTACTTAGTGCATTTGTCGTTTGTATATCCCATATTTATCAAATTAATTGCGTTTAAAGCACGTTTCATTAAGCTTATACAAAATTATAATTTAAAAAGTTAGATACAAATAAGAGTAATTATAATTTTGAATAAACTGAAATTACGAAAGAAAAGTTGCAAGAGAACACCATCATCGTAATGCAACATTTTTAAATCCCGAAACGTGTGCAAGACTGAAAAGTACTGGTTTTTGGAACCAGTTATATAAAATGTTCTTAAAGTGGAGGAAATTCCTACCTACCTACCTACCTTTCTGAAAGAGTAGAATGAGACTGAAAAATTCAAATCCAGGCTATGAAATTGAATTCTCTAGTCTCATTCTACTCTTTCAAACTTTGTCCTACACACGGTTGTGTGGAAGAACAGTTAATTGGATTATACATTTCTGTTAGGAATTAGAAAATACATAAAAAACCATACACTATGGCTGAGTTATGCAGTAGCGGATACCTCAAGAGGAAATACATTCTCCTCAGTCGTGTCTTTGTATTTTCTTTAATAATGATAATAATAATAATATTGATAACAACAACAACAATAATAATAATAATAATAATAATAATAATAATAATAATAATAATAATAATAATGATGATGATGATGATGATGATGATGATAATGATAATGATAATGATAATGATAATGATAATAATAATAATAATAATAATAATAATAATAATAATAATAATAATAATAATAATAATAATAATAATAATAATAATAATAATAATAATAATAATAATAATAATAATAATAATAATAATAATAATAATAATAATAATAATAATAACCTAAGAAATGCATTAAATATTTTAATAATTAGAAGCTATGATTTGTTTGCCCAAGTACATTCCTATCACGCCGCCTATGTTGAATAGGGACATCGTAGAGGTGTTTTCTGTAATCAGGTGTTAGGTGTTAGTCACTATATAGTCGCGCATGGTGACAGGAGATTAGCCCACCGCCCACAGATAGCAACAAGAGAGAGGAGCAGGACGACTCGGGCGTGAAATGGCCGACAATTTTGCTCAGGTATTTTCTTTTTCAAGGTATGAAATGCTTCTGTGTGCAAATAAACATTACATGGAACCAGTGGCTTTACTTCGCTTTTGAAGGAAGCCGTACTAAGGTTTTTTTGCGTGAACAAGAAGATCTGATGTGTTGCACCCACATAACTTTCTCCACCCTTGCATAAACTATTCTTACAAACACTTCTTTCTCTATCTACTTCATGCTAATCGAAATAGACATATGTAGAAATTATCTTATTGCTAATTTTCTTGTAGGTGAGGGGAAACACGGCAGGCTTTAAGCAATAGCAAAATGTTTTAAGAGTGGTCGCTATATGATGACTGAAATTTCGTTCTCTATGCAGGGCCAAGAGATAAAAAAATGAATAACGACTTCCCATTCGAGAACGGTCTGTAGGTATTGCAAAATTCTGGCAAATGACAAGGAATATCTCTAAAGTGGTTCACTTCACAAAAGGGATTATTTCACATAAATTGTGTGTTTTGAGATCTACATTTTTGTATAGTAAGATTTCGTCTATCTCTTACGGTTTACAAGTTATGCAAAAGTCATCTACCTGGGCTATAACCAGAAAACTCAAAATATGCATTTCATTTGTCATACAAATATTTTAACATATAATATTTTAGTCAAAATAGCTAGCCATTTGTGACAAAATCAAAATTTCCAGAATAGTTTCCATGTAAAGGGTAGTTTATTGTGGAGGTATTTTCTTCAAAATCTTCGTGTCGAATTCTTAAAAGATATATTAAATACCAACTTTGGTTGTTAACCGACTTTTCGTTTTTGAATTATGCTGTTCACAGACGCGCGCGGACCATTTCCTAAAAAATACCCTTTTTTTTATTCAGGGGCCCTCAAAACATATATTTCCGGTGAAATCTCGACATTGAATGTACTACAGTACTTCCCCTACTTACTATACCTAGTAGAGAAAGTAAAACACCAACAACCCATCGCCCTCTGCCGGGTTTGAACCCGAGGCTGGACTTCCGCCGGTAGTTATTAGTTTTAGTTGGTGTGTAAGTGACATATGTAAGTTTGTAATTAGTACAATGTAATAACTGGGGCTAGGAAGTTCATGCATTTGCATGTTTTTTCATAGGGGTTAAACATGTATGCTTTTACATTATGTGCACGAATTATGGAATTTTAAGTTATTTGGACAGGGTTACTGAATTTTCCTATGACTTGTGCCAAGCATTTTTAGCTGCTGATATTCCCTTGTTCTAAATTAATAATCCGATATTTAAAAACTTTCTTGCCAAGTGTACCTACTCAACAACATGTGCCTGAAGAAAGTACACTGCGTAAGACTTATGTAGGGCATTGTTACAATAACGTATTGTCAAATATACAAAATTAGCGGATCAGTTTGTGTGGTGGTCTGTCGATGAAACCTCTGATTCTGAACGCCGTTCTATTGCTAATATAATCGTGGGTGCCTTAAATATTGAACAAAAGACTACAGCTTATCTCCTTAATATGTGCAAATTGTCGGCCACTGACAATGTAACTGTGCACAGTTTGTGATGGACTCTTTGAGATTACAATGCCCATGTGGAATCGAATTCAACTGGTTGCTTTTATTTGTTACCTTATATGGTAAAATCAGGAAAAACTCTGAAAGGTACTTTTCCTAACTTAATTCATATAACTTGTTAGGCACATGCTCTTCATCGAATTTCTGGGACAGTACGCGATTCTTTCCCACTGGTAGATAGATTTGTGTCCAGTACAAAGAGAATTTTTGTTAATCTCCTAAAAGAGTTAAGTTGTTTAGATCAACAGCACCTTATGTCCGACTTCCTCCTGCACCGCTGTTAACTCGATGGGGAACATGGGTTGATGCAGTTTTATATTATGCTGAGCACATAGAAATAATCGAAGAGGTTGTTAATTCATTGGACTCGAACGATGCTTCATCAATACAAGCTATGCAGAATATTCTGTCAGGCACTGGGTTAAAGAAGGATCTTAGTTTCATATCTGCCCATTTTGCTTTCTTACGAACAGCCATAACGGCATTGGAAGCTGTAGGATCTCCTTTGCATGAATCACTTACTGTGCTTGAAAAAACAATATGTGATCTAAGTTCGGTTCCTGGTAGCATAGGACAAAAAGTGAAAGAGAAAGTGAATTATGTAATTTCAAAAAATTCTGGTTATAAACAGATGTGCGATATTCGAGACATCCTCGAAAGAAAACCATCTGTCACGCCAAGAGAGTTGACTCTCTCTGTGAAGCAGTTAACATAATTTAAATATGCCCCTATAACATCTTGTGACGTGTAAATAAGTTTTTCACGTTACAAAAGTGTTTTGCCAGACAATAGACGATGTTTTACTGTTGAAAATTTGTGTAGTGTTGGTATTGAACTGCAATTTAGCAGATAATACTAGCAGTGGAACCACTTCTGCTTCAACCTCTAACGAATAAGGTAACTTTATTATTTACACTAACTCGTCTACTGCAAAGGGACATGAACTGTTCTAATGAAATAGTGCATACTTCTTGGTATATTTTGAAGTTTTTAAGAGCATATTTGCATGCATATTTCAGTGTTTTTTAGGGCATGAGCTTCCGAGCCCTAGAAATAACACAAACTTCAATTGGTTCATCGTATCGTTCAAGGCCAACTTAAGTTTGCCAGCAAAATATTTCTCACCATCCAAATCCTAATAGAGAAAGCTATTTGGATTCGCGTATTTTGGAGCATATTGTTTGTTCTTTACAAGAATTCCTATCATACTGTTCTACATATTTATAATTCTTAACTAGAGTAGTTCTGATCTCGGAACCGGTTGGTCCCATCTTGCTGTTCCATATTTAAATCTACTATGCAGGTTTCGACCACACTTCTGTTCCATTTTTCTGCGTAAACTTATCGCACATTACTGTCAGGAGCAAACTGCGTGCCATTTTTATCTAAGCTGTAGGACGTAAATCTGTTTATTTGCTTTGATTATTATACATTTTTAAAACTTTATCGATGTCGTTTATCTTTTGCTGTTATTTATCACACGTGTCAACATACAGGTTGAAGAGTTCGTGCTATCTTTGGACGTCATGTGTTTGACCGTACCATTCATTACCACTCTGGATTTAGAATGATGTACACACACGCATACACACACTATAACCATACGTTTATAGTGCATAAAGCATAAATAATTTTTGGCATTTGTTGCATACTTTTCCTCTTATCAAGTGCTTTAAATACTTTGTCTTAGAAAATTAAATAGGTTTAAACTTAAGCTATGATTTCTCCAGATAATTTATCTTCCTGCAGTTGTGTTTCTGAATTAAATTCACTTCAGTTTGGAATAACTGTTGACTAATATTCGTTTCTTGTTCCAGGTAAGTGAGGTCCAAAGTACGTTCATTGTAGCCGATATTGGGAGTTGCCAGATAACAATAAAGGTATCTTATTTCATTACTAAATTATCATAAGTAATGTGCCACGAGTGATTGTCAATTTATCTAGAAAATTTGACTATCACGAGTTGCATTTAAGATTATTTCACGAATTAAAGGATGATACAGCCTGTGAAATGTTATTTAAATGATGTATTGTAATTAATACAATACAACTAAATAGGCATACTTACATCAGCGTCCATTGGCACGGCCTTGAACATTATCATATTGATGCTCCAATCTTTTAAGATGTTGGCAATGTCAGGAGTTGGAGTATCTGCTGCAAATTTATAATTTCGTTCAATACAAAATTTGTGTAACTGATCCCAAACACATTTCCAGTTGTATGTGTTCTGAGGTTTCCCCTCTTCGAATTATTTCATCTATTTCAGCATTAGCTGCTTCACCGAAGCGAAAGTCAATAATTTCTACATTTAAACCTAGCGGCTCTGCTGCATGAACTTACGTAAGCTGTTGCGCATCTGTAGGACAGTACAGCTAGATTCTCTAACCTGATCATAACATAAGAAAAGCAGAGGAGGTGATAATTACAATTCGGAGAAGATTTGTTATGCACATGATTGATTTTAACCAGGTCGCATATGAGTGAAACAGTCCCCAAACGGTACCTGCATGTTATGTGTAGCAAATAATAGCTAAAGATAAAAAAATAGGTTTGCTTATAATAGGCAGTTGGTAGCAGAATCTACTGTGCTAATGAACAACGCAGCTGTAAGTCACGCATTATTAATTTGATTATAAATGTAGTACCTACAGCAGCGCAAGCAAATCCGAGCAACTATAACACATGCAAACACAAGTTTTTATTTACAACTTCTTTGAACCTCGAGCTCTTACAAGGGAAATGAAAAAATGCCTGTTTGAAAGAATTAGTCATTGAATGACAGCAGTTGCCTTTAATGCTACAGTTAACTGCACAGGAAAATATCACCAAGGATTTGTAGAAAATACAGTGAAAACTTTATAGATTATCCTTCATTTCTGTTCCTAATTTCGTAAGGGATGTAAAATTAAAATTTGCTATCAAATCCAAAAACCTTGGAAGGTTTCAAAATGCCTTATATCTACATAATTTGCACCCTTATGGATTGAGCAGGCCTTCTTCAACTAAAGACAGATAGAACTCTTTGTTTTTTTGCCTGTCACATTTTGTAGTCTTCAGTAGACACAGCACTCCCCCCCCCCCAAAAAAAAAAAAAAGAAAGAAAACATAGGGCTAATTATAGAGTTTCAGAATAACAGTCCTAAAATACTCATTAGTATTTCTATAATTGGTTCCAAAACTGAACTTCTGACCCTAGAGGATACGTTGTGCTACAGTACAGCGGTTGTAAGCAGGAATAGAAACAAAACTTAAGCAGTTGGCTTCAAGTTATGCACCCTCAAACCATTATCACTACGAAGAATACAAAACAGTAGCGGCCAAGAGCCATGACAGGTAGCTTAAAACAGGTCCAAGTGCTGTCTCCAAATCTTGAAAGACATTACGAGGGATGTTGGGTGATTTGTTAGCTGCGATGTCCCTGCAAATAGATCAGTGACAATTCAGGCCTATTTCTTTCCGTCCTGGCTTTAATGCTTAGAATTTCCTGTACTTGGTTATAAGTATGCGAGAGCTTGAAGCTTTCTCTGCTTCCAAGTTCCAAAAGGGGGAAATGCCAGCATAGAAAGCTCCCGGCCAATCAGATTTAATTATGGTATCCAGCATACGTTCAGGATTCAAATCTCACCAGGACTGTCTTGCCTGACTTCTTTTTTCTTTCCACATTTTCCTCAACCCTCATAACTAGCAATTGCCGATGAGGTGTCCTAAACTTAGGCTGGGAAAGTTTCCTTCCCAAAATTCCTTTTCCAAATATCATTTCATTCCAGGGATCATCAGTATCTACGGCCTGTGGTGCCACATGTAGCAAGAACGACTGTGGCACATGCAAAAGGCAATTACAAGAGATGATGTTTTGGAACATTAATCATTAACATCAAGGAAACTGATACAAGACGATGATGATCGACATGAACTCTGAAAAGCGACTAGTGACTATAAAAGTATATAAATATATTGTTTTTTAAGTGCGTTACATATTCACCCGTGCATGGTGAAAGGAGGCAAGCATATCCTCCAATACTCTTTGCAACTAAACGAAGAGTCACGAGTTGATGCGAAGGAACCCGACTCGAACAAGAAGCAATGACCAATAGTGTCTAGCTGTTTCGGTTGTACACGTAAATAGCTGCTCATTCTGTATTATTCTGAAATGGTAATTTGGAACCTAATGTTTTGTTACTGGAACAGTAGGAACTGTTTTGAAAAATAACCATCTTGGCACCTTAAGTCTTCAGCCTAAACGTATGCACCAGTATACCTTATATAGTTGAACTAGTTTCTTTCGCAGGAATAACAAACAAATATTGCTTTATTTTGGATTTAAAGGAAAAGAATTATTGTATTACTTGAAAGTGTCAAAGAAAGTGAAACTGCTTGTTTTAAATAGGCAGCATTTACATATGGACTCGTCTCCGAATAATGGCTGTCAACGAAGACAAATTGATCCAAATAACAAAGAATTACCGCAGTTTGCAATGTTGTATATAAATTCATTAATCATCGAATATTTAAGAAAATAAACCAAGTTGTTATGGCAGCAAGAACATAAGAACCACGTCACGTTGCTCTTTGTAACTATCTTGCTTCAACGATCTCTAGGAATTTCCCACACCAATCGGGAATCAAAACCAGGATTCCCTGGGCTTAAGAGTCAGCATATTGACCGCAATGCCACAGACAACCTCCAACATAAATACAAATTGGTTTAGGCCAAACTATCTTTCTCCATAGGACAAAGCTGGAAAGTGTACTTGGAAGAATCTAGAAGTGCTGTTGAAGAACTGTATGCACTCTCTCTCTCTCTCTCTCTCTGAGAATCTGCAAAAGATATTTTCTGGCGTTCGTATACCTTGAAAATATAACATATATTATAAACATTAAAGCAGGCGTGGCTTAATGGTAACGGCTAAGTACTACAAGTCAATAATGCCAACATAAGTTGATACTATGATGGATTCAAGTGTGCGAAATAATGTGCAATGTATAGTGTACGCAATGATATAATTTTATCTGTAGCTCATTGCAAATAATGAGTGATTTTACGGCATTATAATTTTTATATTTACTTCGTGAACTTGTTTAACTTGTTTAGCACGTTTTACTTCTTTTGTCATTGTTGACTCACTTGAGAAACAAATATGGAGATAGTAATCCGTTAATCATTGGCTTTCTTGCATGATAATACGTTTCCTTGGTGGTTTACACAAACTAGAAGTAGAATTTGCAAAGTGTAACTTGGAGTTGCCAACGGATAACGACATTTGATGGGATGCCGTTGTCTTTTGCATATGTTAATTCTCACAGGCTTCGGGTAACCCTACATACTTGAATCCATCAGCACCAGTTTACGTTGTAACGGTGTTTTTTCGTGACTCTTGCTGTTCCACTTAATACAGTACCGAAATAGCTTTATCTTTAAAATCTATGTCTTATAGAAACACAAAACAAAAGGGTCGAGGACTTATTATTTTAGAAGCTAGTATTCTGAGTTAATGAGTGCAGTGTGGTACACAAATTGTTTTATTTTGACAATAAATGTTACGTTTCATGATACGCAATAGAAACCAGTAGAGGAATAAGTGCCTGTTACACAATGTGCCAATTTACTTTGAATGCATGAATTCATTACCAACGCTTCTTTGTATTTTGTTAGTCATGTTTCCTGCTGTTGCCTGCAGTTGACTTGTCCAATTTGTTTATTTACGGATATTTTTTCTTTATTTCTGATCTTCCGTCTGTTTTCGGAATAATACTTGTTCTTCTTCCACCAGAGTAAGTCGGAAAGAAAAATTAAGAGCTGTTTTCGTAACTTGCTTGCTTCCTTGGCAGTTGATAATGCTCCTGTGTACCTGCAGCCCGAGTAATCTAGGCCAAGAAAAAGATATGCACCCCAGGTACTGGCTGGCATTGCGGACATTTGTTGCTTGAATTTGGCACGAGAACTGGCGGAGGGATTTTTAAACGTTTATTACGTAATTGTCCCCCATCAGTATTACCTATAACTAGAAAGTGCAGCTGTCCTAACATCCACCATGCAGTAGTATATCTCATTATGTAAGTTAGTGTTCCCAGAATAATTTTTCCCATAGAGGTTTCAGCTGGAAGGGGAATTCTTTTACACCCAAGATAGAGAAACAACGCTCAACTGTGTAGGACATCGCAAGTCGATTTCTAATATCCAACAACGAGCTAAGAACATGCGATGGAGACGACGCAACTGCTTTTACCTAGGAAAAATTGGGTAAATAAAACTAATATTTTGTAAATTGCTGTTATTACAAAATACTATACAATGTGACATAGGCATTTTAATGGAGTGTACAGTGTACTATAATTCATTAAGTATGATTTCCAAGTTGTGTAATGCTTAGAGAGAAGAGAACATACACATACTCGTATTTCAACATGATCTAATCTAAGAGTAGCTTAAACATAGTCGCTATGAACGATGCACAACTTCCTGAATCTTGTCTTCGATTTTTAATTGTTCGTTGTTGGTAAACATTCCAAACTGATGGGAAAGACATTCTCATTATAAAAATGTAAATAAACTGAGTTAAATAATGATTATATTCACGAACTAATATTCTTAGCAAATACCATTCTTGGATCCATCTTTATCAATAGTTTCACGAGCGTGTAGTGTTACAAAGATAGAAAGCACTCGTGGTATTCCTGCAGAATGGTAAGCAGAATTCTTTGATAGTCCATCATCTTACTTGCAACAAGATGTGTGCTAGGCAGACTTATGGAAACGGGAACAGGGCTATTTTTTGTAACAATTACTAACGTTCAAATTCTAAAAAGGAAAATGTTATCTACTTCACAAATAACCGTTCCAAAACCGGTAAAGTATATTCATAATTATTTACACATAATCACACAACAAGATAATCCACTGTTACTTGATCGACTCGGGGTCTTTCGCATCTGGTTGCGATTGAGTCCAATTATAAAGAGTATCGGTAGGCATGATTCCCTTCCCTTTTTCTCTATTTCTCACCATAATGTAGGTTAACTACACATATATATTCTTATTGTAGCTTTATAATTTCTCAATTACTTTAACCACACATATATATTCTTTTTGTAGCTTTATAATTTCTCAATTACTTTAACCACACATATATATTCTTATTGTAGCTTTATAATTTCTCAATTACTTTGTTTCACAAACTTTTACAATCTGGTAAGGCCTCACATTCACCAATTTACGCCAATACACTTAGACTGTTGCAGTTGCAATCTCAAACTCTAAAAGTTACTTACTGCTCCTTAGCAAGGATGACGTCACGCCAAGGCGTTTGTATACCTTTGGATGCTTTCTCCAAAGAGATTGGCACCAGTGTCATACGCCCCCCTCCCCCCCCCCCCCCTTTAGCGCTGCTCGCCCCGTGCTGCGCCACCGGCATCTTCCTTTGGGGCAGCCCCTGGATGCGACAGACTGCATCACCGATCCTCTCATCCTTCAAGTGTGGGCCTTCCTGCGCCCACAGGTTTCCACGGCAGATTTGCGCCTATCCTCTCCTAATTGCGCCTTCGCGAACACCTTGCTCCTGGTGAGCCCTAATGTAACCTCCTCCAGTGTTGCTCTGCAGTCCTCAACATGTTCAGTGGGCTTCGGGGCGTTACCTCGTTCTGTCCTACTCGCTGGACCCTCCTACCAAGGTCGATCACCGCCTCGTCACTTGTAGGGGCGTCCATACCTAGGACCACCTCCTCAGTCACCCTCGTGATTCCTAAGGACGTCCAAAACCACCTCAATCACCCTCGCGACGTACATCCACAGACTTGTAACACTCTGCCCCAAGGTCAACTCCGGCAAGGCCTTCTCCTCCACAGGCAAGGTGTCGCCCAATTCCAGCACTCTTGTAGGACCGATGTGGTTTCCTCGATGGCAAGCTCTCCACCACGCTAGGTCACACCACGGTCTCGGCTGTACTCGTGTCCACCAATATCTGGTACCGTCTTCCGCGTACCCATCTGTACGCGATAATGCTGTCGTCCATTATTCTGCACAGAATGCACAGCGTCACTTTAGGTGTCGGGGATCACAGCTCCGACGTGCTCCTTTTCACGCTGGTACGTATTCGTTTAGTCGTTTATCATTAGTTTGTCGGCCAGGTGTGGACGGTCCCTCAACGGATGTCCCGGCCAACCACACTCCCATCACACACCTTTGGGAGATCGTCGATGTCCTGGTGTTGTTCCTCCGTACCATACAAAGCGAATACTCCGGATTTTTCACGCGAGGACAGTTATTCCCTTGACCACCTCCATTGTCAGCGTGGTCGTTTGCGCGGTCGTCAACGTGGTCGTCTTTGCATCGTGGATAGTCTGATATTCGCCGAGTATTAGGCGCTGACGTATCTCGGCGTCGCGCACCCCGTCGACGGATTAGATAACTTCCTGGGACATGTATCCAGCCGGGAGGTTCACCAGTGCCGCATTCACTAGTTGTTCATTATCACGGGAAAACTCCTGCAGCATGCCCCTTGGGTGTTGTAGCCTTGACTTGAGCTGGTTGCGATGGGATGCTGCCAGACCGTGCTTTTCAAGGGCCTCCCAGAGGTTTCGGGACGCCACCGAAGTCGGAATCACGTTCAGTATTTCTGCCGCCCGTCCCTGGAGGCTAGCTGTCAGCTGTGCAGCTTCCTCTTTCATGGACCATCGGTTGTGGGCGGCGACGGTGGCGAACTGTCGGCGAAAGACTTGAAAGGTCGACGTGCCGGAATACCTGGGTGGCTTAACGCGAGGAAATGTTACATCCTGTCCTGGTGTTTCGACGCCCAGGTTCTTAGTTTCGCCGAGAATTTGTTCCACCCTAGCGTTCGGTTGCATGGTCTTGCCGTCGACACTGACTTCCGGGGCGCTAAGATGTTTCCCAACGTCCTCCGGGGCGTTAATGCGTTGGCTAAAATCTTTCTCGGCTTGCTTCACGCCAATTAGTTGCCTATTAATTATTGCCGATAGTTCTAACTTCGTATTGGACCTTTCTGTTATCATCTGCTGCATTCCGGTTTCCATTTTTGTCTCCATTTGCTAATGCTGGAATTCACTGCCTTTACTTCTGCCTTCATTTCTACTTTCATCTCTGCCTGGTTAGCGAGTAGTTGTTTCATAATTTCTTCCATTTCACCGTGGTTTCGTCGTACTTCTGACTCCAATGTAGCTTTATAACTTCTCAATCACATTATTTCACAAACTTTTACAATCAGGTATGGCCTCACATTCACCAGTTTACGCCAATGGACTTAAAAACTCTTGCAGCTACAATCTCAAACTCTAAAAGTTACTCACTGCTCCTTAGTAACGATGACGCCATGCAAAGGAGTATTATTCTACTTTGGATGCTTTCTCCAAAGAGATTGGCACCAATGTCACATTATAGTTACTGCTTAATTCATGTTAAAGGAATGCATGTTGATCGTTATCGCAGTAACGGTCATACATATTATTAATGATTTCAAGCTTTCTTGGAGCTGGCTGTTTATGGGATTGCAGCCGAGCAATGTGCTCCTTAGGATTAACTCACCTAATGAGTTTTTATTGAGCTACCCTACAAACAGTTAGGAGGTCTTAGCCCTTAAGGGATAGCCTAAAATAAATAAATAAATAAATAAACAGACAGATAGACAAAGAAACAAACAAACAAACAAATAAATGTGCGGTTCCATGACCACACTTGTTGGCTCTCACTCCGAAGCCTTCTTTAGGACAATCAGTTTACCTTGAAGAAAGGCTCGGAGTGGAGAGGGACGAAAGTTTGGTCATGGAACCGCATATCTTTCGGCTGCAATTCCGACATACATATATTAGTTTCTATGATACTAATGATTATGTGTTTCAAAATGACATCTCGTGTGTGTATTCTAAAAGTTTAAATAGCAGCACAACAGCTGTTTGTCCGGAAGGTTCTTAGTGGCGATGTCCGCTATTAGAATTAGGAAGCAGGGATGAGCCCAGATATCGTATCATATTCACACCAGTAACTGTTGTGCTCTAAGCAACGCAATGCCTATGCTCAGAGCATTGTTTTTGGTATTCTGTATAAAAATAGCCGCATGATCAGGTTAGTGTAGAATTTGAGGACTTATTTTGGAACTGTATCACCTACCTTTGTTTTTTTGAAACGGTTTGCAGAATAGCGCTTACGTTATTTTTCCCACCCTTATGGCCGCCTCCGTAGCGCAGCTGGCAGCGCGCTTGCCTGTGGCGCGGAGGACCCGGGTTCGATCCCCGGTACCAGCATGGGGATTTTATCCCCTCTGGGAGGTCTGGCACGGGGTGCACTCAGCCTCGTTAGGTCCCGGGGGGACCAATTGAGGAGCTACTTGATGGAGAAGTAGCGGCCCCAGGTCGAGAAGACCGCATAACTGGCCGGGAGGGCTCGGGGCGCTGACCACGTCCCACCCTCCAGTACTGCACCTCACCAATGACGCCTGTAGTGGGCAGAGGTGGGGGACGCAGCGGCTGGGCGGTAGGCCTTGGCCCTTCGTGGGCTGTCGCGCGAGGTTTACATTACATTACTCCAATTATATAGGCCGCCTCCGTAGCGCAGCTGGCAGCGCGCTTGCCTGTGGCGCGGAGGACCTGGGTTCGATCCCCGGTACCAGCATGGGGATTTTATCCCCTCTGGGAGGTCTGGCACGGGGTGCACTCAGCCTCGTTAGGTCCCGGGGGGACCAATTGAGGAGCTACTTGATGGAGAAGTAGCGGCCCCAGGTCGAGAAGACCGCATAACTGGCCGGGAGGGCTCGGGGCGCTGACCACGTCCCACCCTCCAGTACTGCACCTCACCAGTGACGCCTGTAGTGGGCAGAGGTGGGGGACGCAGCGGCTGGGCGGCTTGGCCCTTCGTGGGCTGTCGTGCGGGGTTTACATTACATTACTCCAATTATATATGTCGTAGTTGCTCACAAATATGGCAACTTGAGACTACAGTTTGGCCACAACATTTTATGAAATCCAAAAACGAGTGTGTCCTGCACAGAAATTTGGGATGCCCATTACTGCGATTAAAGCGAGATAGAACACAGGGAAATAATAACTGAGTTGTCAGAAAGCTCAGCGGATGTTGCTTTATTAATTCATTTATTGCGTGAATATTACATTTTGGAATATGAAGTTATGGTTTTCTTGCATTGTACAATAAACGACTATATCTTACTTCAACTTAGTTTCTAGTTTTTCCCCCCTTGCGAATCGAATCAACTGTTCCACTCAGTGGGGATCTGTCATACGCAGCCATAAAACTGGACGATACTCGCAATGGCCGGTTACAAAAGCCAGAACTGGCAGACTTGCGGCCATCTGTCATCTAGCCACAGTTTGACCTCCAGCTGGTTTCGTGGACTGAAAAGAGAATCGGGCGATAGCCGTTTCTGGCTGAAGAGGAAAGTTATAAGTACATTTTCAAAAGTCCAAGATGTGTTTCGAAATGCAGAGAAACGGTGGAATGTGTTTAATAACGGATCTTCAATTATAGAAACAGTATTAGGCGTATACAGGATGGAAGGTACTGCTTCGACCATACGTTAACTAGGGATCCTACATGATGAGTATAACAAACATGTCCAATTCAGTTATTGTCAATAAAGAGCCGTCCCCCCCCCCCCCCCACACCAAAAAAAATAGTGTCAAATATTTGGAGCCATCTAGCTTCTTGATCAACGGATACAAATGGTTTATTATTTTACTAAATATTGTGTGAACAATGCTGTAATGTATTTCCACCTTAATTGAAATTAATTTAGTCACAATTTAATGTTAAAATGTCATGTAAAGGAAGTTTAATTTCTAAAGGAAGTTTGGCAACGTCACGTTAATATTAAATTGTGACTTAATTAATTCAAATTTAAATAAAAGGACATTACATCACTGTTCACACAATATTTGCACGGCAGTTAGTGAAATAATACACCGTTTATATTCATTTGTCAAGAAGCTAGATGGTTCCAAATATTACAAATATTCTAATTATTTGACACAATTTTTTTCTGCGAAACGGTTCTTTATTGACAATAATTGTATTAGACATATTTGTTACACTCATCATGTGGAATCCCTGGTTAACGCATGACCGAGGCAATACCTTCTACGCGGTATACTCAGAAATTTTAGTTACTGGATTTTATATTTTTTCAGATAAATTTCAAAATATGAAATTATAATTTTAAGTCGCTTTCCTACGGTGTTCCCTAATAGCCTCCCTTTTTCGTCTCTCCGTGTTATGCATGGAAAGCTCTAGAATCATTACACGTGTGGCCTTCCAGGTGTGAAAGTTGCCAATGCATTTTAACTTTAACTAGAAACAATGCAAAATTAGAAATGGTAATATGGTAAATGCAACATTCTTGGCCTCGCGTGGCAAATCATCACGCTACTAAAAAAACTTAGTAATCAATCAGAAAAAAAGCCTATTAAACTTAATTTTAATAATAAATAAACATGCTGTTAACCTGCAAGAATTGCACATTTACCCCACAAGAAAGTGAAGCATTAAAGAAGATAGCAGTTTGGTGTACAAAGATCCTGCTATGTAATGAATGATCTGCAAGAACAGTTACCATGCGTTCCATTTAGGGCGAAGAATCATTCATACCTCACCGTTCCAACGTTAGAGCGTGTCCTACAACTTGCCTTCCTCCCGGAGATATGCAGCACTCCCGTATTTGGCTGTTTGCACAGCTGGACCTTCATAGTTGACATTTTCTGTATAAGAAGAACATTCGTCATGGTATTTCAAGCCTCGGTCGAAATCGGTACTGAATTAATTATGATTTGTAAGAGGGCCTCAACAAATTTCTAACTGTCCTTAAATTAAATTGTGTGCATGCTTCTGCATTCCGTCAAACAAGACCGCGCCCAAAATTAATGCAATCCGTACATTAATATCTTGGTTTGTTACTTACGAAGGGTAGCACGTATCTACATGTTTTGTTAATTGGCCGCTTTCCCGACGTGTCGTGTTACTTTTGCAAATCTCGATCGTGATTAATAAAATGTTTATGCAAAGGTGATTGTAACTGTGTGGTGTTACTTTCGATTATTACCAGTGGATAAATGAATTATAACTGCAAAGTCTTGAAGTTGCATTTAATAAATACAAGCAAAAATGTCCTTTGAAAATCAGCTTACTGGAGGCAAGAATTCCAGAAGTATCATACAGCACTACACTGGAGAAAGCCTCTAATAGAGAGACCTTACCATGTCATATCGTAACGCATTCTCCCAGGAGTACCCTAAGAAGGTTCTTATGCACAGTTGTAGTTTGCCGTTTTTATGAATGTCTTCTCTTCCCATGCGAAATGCAAGCGTCCATCTAGCCAGAGTACTACTCTGTGACGTTTCTCTACCTTTCTACTTGTATCATTTGCTCTTTCTGAGGTAATTCCAGCACTTGGTGTTAATAAAGCATATGTCGTAGTGTTTGTTGAACATGTCTTTGGGGCATAAAGGTAACACTACAAATAAACCCACTTAAGTATCTTATAATGGTAATTCATGTATGAAGTAGATCATGTTGATGACTATGGCATGAGTGAATGTCGTGCTCACACTCGGTCGCACAGTTTTCACCATTATCAGTATGAGATTATACACGAGTTAGTATTAACATTTTATGCAATTATAGCATTATAAATTGTTGGCAATAAATCATGAAATAATCCGACATCTATCGCTGGCTGACATGCTAAAACTATGTTGCAGTATTGGAAATGATACTTCAGCTTCTCTCCCTGGATTTCATATGTTATTATCTGGCGTGCTGAACCGGTAAGCAAGACAGCCACATGTGTCCATTCCCTTCCTAGGAGAGAAATGTTAAGTACTCTGAGGTAGCCACCGTGGATTGAAGCACTGCCTCACTCTGTAGTTTTTGTTACACCTCTTGGGAATGAACCGTCCGCTTTGTGTGTGTTTGTAGAGCATAGCCAGAATTAAGGGCGTCGTCGTTGGAGAAAGTGTAACAGCCACACACAGTAGGCGCGACAAAGTGACTTGAGAGGAACGTACGATGCACTCACTCCGTCTGCCATTGAGCAATCAGGTCTGTGTGTGGAATGGAGTGAAAGACACTCGATGAAACAAAAATAACCGTGGTCCATACTCCCGGCACACTAGACTCTCCCACTCATTCGCACAGCCTGCGTTCCTCTTGGAAATACACTTGAGTTTCCGAACAAATATAGCCTCCGATGTGCGAGGGTCTTTGGCCCAACTAAGCGGAGACGCAGTTCAGGTCAGTTCTTTACAGCGGTAGTAAGTATCTGAATTCCAGCTTTAAGGGACTCTTTACTCCCCAACAAGGAACACCATTCCACGAAAACTATGCCTTAAATACCAAGCATCTGATGTACATCAAGTCGTCGCCATGGAAAACTTATATTACAAGGACAGTTTCCTTTACTAATGCTATTAAAACTAGGGGGATGGCTCAGGCGATAACATCTGTGACCTGCATTCGGGAGGTCGCCGGTTCGATTTCCGTGGCCGGCCTTCCTAACCCATGAGTTTTTTTCGGAGGTTTTCCGGATCTCCAGGCGAATGCTGGGAAGGATTTTCATATCCTCCAAATTTCCTGTCTCTCCATTTCGTTGCATTTATCATTCTATTTCACCCTTCATCCCGTTAGATTACTGTCAGGGTTGAAAGCGTCGGCATGCGTCGCGGCAGTAGCACGACAGGGGAATAAATGCGTTCTGGAAACCTTGTCCCCCGGATTGCAAAGCGAACCACTAGTTTCCGGGCTCCCCATGGGATGGTAAGCCAGTCTCCACTGGGGTACTTCTAACTGGGAAAATATAGGGACCCTGCCCTCTGCTCTGTTGTGGCAACGTTCCAGCCGCCCTTAGGATCCATTCGCCTCATCTAACCTCCCGAAGGGTGCCCCGTCAGTGGCACAGGCATAAAAGATCGCCTTTTGGTCATGGTGCTAAGTCCCCCTCCGCAAGTTGTCATTGAGTCAATGTTAATAACCCTAAGAATACTAAGAGCCCATTCACATTGAAAATTAAGTATTAACAAATGATGTAATACTTAGCATACACTTCATGTGATATGTTGTTATTCACAACCGCAAACGGAAACATCAACGGCAGCTAATGACAAGAGAGCATAAAACAGCTGAGCTAATAGGTGGTCTGCTAAGCTGCTACCGACAGTACACACGACAAAAGAGATTATGTACTTGCATCAAAATGAACAAGAGGTTGAAGGATGTTGAGCCCACAACAAATCTGATGTGTTGCACTCGCATGCATTCCTCTACCCTTTCTTCGACAAACTCTTACAAAATTAATATTCTATCTCGTCCATATTAATTGAGATAAACGTTTTTACTGATTGTATTATAACATATTGCCTTGTAAGCATAATGGAAATAGCGGAATACAGTGGGTTTTAGCGTCAGTCAGATCATTTAAAGCTGGTCGTTATACGATGGCTTTGAAATTCGTTCTCTTTACATACCAGGAAAAAAAAAAAAAAATTAACAAGGCCTACCTATTTGGGCAAGGTATAAGTATTTGAACATTCTTACCAATAACATGGATTATTTTACAAATGGATAACTCCGGAAAAAATAACGACATAAATTGTGTGCTTTAACGATATCTGCATGTTTCTATAGTAAGATTTTCTTATCTGTTACGGTTTACCAGTTAGACAGAGGTCATTCAACAATGAAGAAGAATTCAGAGGTTATTTCCAGGTACATAATTCAAGACGTGCATTTAATTTATCATGAAAATATCCTTAACATACGATGTACTAATCAAAATCGTTAGAGCCACTTTTGAAAAACAAAATTATCGACAATTTTTCCACCTAAAGGATACTTATAGAGGAATTTTCTTAAAAATCTTGGTGTCGCATCCTTGGAAGAAGCTGAGCTTAAATACCAAGTTTGGTATTTAACTGACTTCGGTTTTGAGTTATGCTGTTCATAGACAGGTAGACAGATAGATAGACAGACAGGCAGACAGGCAGACAGACAGACAGACAGACAGACAGACAGACAGGCAGGCAGACAGACAGACAGATAGACAGACAGGCAGACAGACAGACAGACAGGCAGGCAGACAGACAGATAGACAGACAAGACAGACAGATAGACAGGCAGGCAGACAGACAGATAGACAGGCAGACAGACAACACAGACAGATAGACAGACCGATAGACAGACAGATAGACAGACAAGACAGACAGATAGACAGACAGGCAGACAGACAGACAGACAGACAGACAGGCAGGCAGGCAGTTAAAAACAAGTACCATCTTAATTTTTCTACGATTCTTACTTTCTCTACCTCGTACACAATAGGTAGAGTAGGTATTGCATTCCACCCAAAAATTCGATACTGATATTTCACTGGCAATTCACGATTTGAGGTCCTCCGAATAAACAAAAGAAACATTTTTGAAAAACTTTCGTAGGTGAAGGAAATCATAAGAAAATCCCTTCACCCTAATCTATCCTTTACATAGAAAAATCGTCCATAACTTTGATTCTTTCAAAAATGGTTCTAACCATTTCAATTAAAATACCACATGTTTCAGATATTTTCATGACAAATGCAATGCATTGGTACCTACACTGAGGTTTCTTGGAATAAACTCTGAAGTCCTCCTCATTCTGAATGATTTTTGGATAACTGGTAAACCGTAAGAGGTAAATCTTACCACGCAAAAGATACAGATCTCGTAAAAACACACAATGTCAAATAAAGTATTTTTTGTAGAAATAATCATTTTGATGTATTCCTTATTATTGATTTGAATTTTCAAATACTTATACTTTTCCTAAATGTTTTCTTATGTCGTAGCCATACAGAGAAAAGGAACTTCAAAGCCATCACAGAGCGACCAGGTCTTAAAGGATTTGATTATAGCTTAAGCCTACTGTATTCTCTTACTCCCATTGTGCCTATAAGGAAATATGTACTAAAACCAATTTACAAACGCTGATTTCTATTAACATGAAGTGGATAGAAAAATAAGAGTTTTAAAGAATAGTTTTTGCAAGAGTGAGTAGAGAAAGTCATGCACGCATTACGTTTTAATAGATATCCCAGTGATTCCTGCCCCGTGAAAAGCAATTAGCAAGTCAGCTAATGAGGACGGAAAATCTCATGTGAGATAGAATGACCAAGAATGGAAGTCGCTGACTGGCTAGATTCGTATCAGACGTAAACTTGCACCTTGCAATCTTCTAAGTTTGTTATTTTTATGCTCACCCGATACATTGTGAAGGTTGCATTACAGTGCATATAATCTAGTTTTAAAGTTTACGTTACGCCAGCCAGAGAATAATTCTCTATACTCCTCGTAGCGTGACCATTCTACCATCTTACATCAGATTTTCCACCCCTATATGTTGACCTGCCAACAGCCTCTCTGTGTAAGATCACGGAGGCTGGATTCACTGTGATATCTATAAAGTTACAGAAAAACTAATTTTGATGTTAGAGGGTGGTTTTTTTTTTTTTTTTTTTTTTTTTTTTTTTTTTTTTTTGAACTTAACGTCCTGTAACCGTATATCTAACTCCTTTTGTCAGTGGTCGCTTCATGGGTTAGCTGTTTCAGCTCTCTTGCGATTGGCTGCTGTTTATTTCCGTTTGTGCTTGTGAATGGCAACATATTATCACGATCTCCCAGACCTGGTTTTTTTCGGGGGGTTTTCTCGGGTTACGCGGCTGAATAGTGGAAAGGATATTTACTTTATATCCCCCGCATCACTCCATTTCATTTCATTCTGTCTCTATCCGGTCTTTCCAGGTTGTGAGAGTCAGAGAGGTTGCCCATAGGATGCGCTGCGATAGTGCTTGCACTCTGAAATACGGTGTTAGGTTGTGGGGAGGTGCTGTGGTCGGCTTGATTGATCAGCCGGACCTGGCTGGTGGTGCACTCTCTGTGGCGACCTGGAACTCGTTCGAGCTGAAGAACTGCCTGCACTTCTCAAGGACCCAACCTAGTAGTTCTGCCTGCAATTAGTTCTGGCCACGTGTAGAGTACTTTCATATCATCCTTCTTCCTGCTGTCTGACGCACAATAAGCCATCGGCTGACGTTCGGAATCCCTACCGTGACAGGGCAGGACAGGACAACACCTTATGTTAACGCTAACTTTCATTGTGAACTGCCTTTAAGGTTACTTATTATTCAGTATTTAAATATAACCTAATTCAAGTAAACAAATACACGTGATATGGACCGATGTATGGAAGGAGAGAAGTAGTCCTTTTATTCTCATGTTGTCAAAGTATTACACATATTGGTTAAATATGACAAATATGTAACGTAGTAGAACACACCAGGTTTAAGGGTTAGATATGTAATTTTCTTAGTAGGTGGTTTTGCGTGTAAAGACTTATGTAAAATTGCAATACCAGTCCTGTCTGTCAACAGAAAAGTAAGTTTTCTGTACGTTTGATTGCCCTATTAGTCACATACGAACGATTAATGCTGGGCTTAATCCACTTTCTTTTTCATCGGGTCTTTTTAAACCTTCTGAAGCAACACACATTTAAGTACTGAAGGAATTAGGGCATAACAACCTATAACAGAAAGTTTAGGTCACCGGCATCTTCGTATAAGAATTGCTTTAAATTCAGTTTCTTTTCCGGTGCCCTTCAGCCATTATATATACATTATGTACCTGGAGGTGGGCACCGGATACACGTAGTAGAATATCTCCATCACTAATAGACATGACTAGCTTGTCCTAAGACACAAAGGTACATTTTCTTGAGGTTAGAAACACCAAGATCATTAGGCAGAGCAAATGCTCTGTGCTTCAACTGTTTTGTTTCTTAACCGAAAGTGACCATGCATAAATTACATTACATCAAGTTACACTACCTTTAAAAGTTGAGTTTAAGTAATCAGCCATATGGAAGAAATATAGTGCTGTAGATATACTAAATTAACGTGCCAAAATTTTGGACAAAAAGGAACTTAAATTGATATATCAGGCACTATTACAAAGTACATTATACGGCGCTAAAACTTGGAACCATAAGCAGAGAACAAGCAAACAAATTAACAGTACCGGAAATGGACTTTTGGAGGCGGTCAGCACGAAAAACCAGGAAAGAGAAAGTTTGGAATAATAGAACAAGGAAAATTATGCAAGTTGGCAGAAACATTTTGGAAATTGTAGAAGAAAGACGCCTGAAATGGTATGGACACGTACTTAGAATGTCAGACGACCGAATACCCAATGAAATACTGAATTGAAAAGTAGAAGGGAAAAGAAGAAGAGGGAAACCTAGGGAATGCTGGAAGGATGGAGTGAAAAGGAGAATGGAGAGAAGAGGGTTAAAGGAGGAAGATGCTATGGACACGGATTTACGAAGGTGGAAGATCGTTCTGAGATGAACGAAACCCTATGTTGTTCTGTGGTGGAATAGTCCTTAATAAAATTATTATTATTATTATTATTATTATTATTATTATTATTATTATTATTATTATTATTATTATTATTATTATTATTATTATTATTATTATTATTATTATTATTATTATTATTATTATTATTATTATTATTATTATTATTGTTGTTGTTGTTATTATTATTATTGTTATTGTTATTATTATTATTATTATTATTATTATTATTATTATTATTATTATTATTATTATTGTTGTTGTTGTTGTTGTTAGTAGTAGTATTACTATTACTATTACTATGAAACAGAAATTATAATGTGAATATATGTAATTGATAATAGAAAGAAACAAAAGAAGATTCTAATCGATAGTTAAGGGGAAGACGTAATAAAGCTGAATAGATTAAAGTCTCAAGAATGGAAGCCTAGGCAGATTTAAATGAGTGATAAGGCTACAATTGTTGTATGTACGAAGCCGGAGCGATTCCGCGGGCTGATTCGTATCTTACCATGACGTGCTCTAAAGTTGACCAATGGAAATCGCTTCCTTCGTGTCGCCCACGCAAAACAAATGCAACGCAACACACACTCGTCTTGAATTGAGCCGAGAGTGCTCGTGCAATTTCTGAGTTGTACGTAAGCTGGCGCGTATACATTTTTCGGCGGTCGCCAAAGGGTGACAAAGTTCAAATATTATAACGTTGCAGTTGAAGTTACAAAGTTATATTCTATTTAAATATCGTCGGCAGTTCTCTACAAATCTGGAAATTTGCAAATAAAGTTAATGTTGGTTAATTCTTCGTTTGGTTCCATTCCTACCACAACTCACGCATACCCTGTAGATTAGGACCTCTTGCTAGAGCTAGTCCGGACACCAAATACAGGATAGGAGATACCCTAGCGACGAGATCTTATAGATCTTAAAGACGACGTCTTCGACTAAGAGGAACGTTTGCATCAGCTATTATTATTATTATTATTATTATTATTATTATTATTATTATTATTATTATTATTATTATTATTATTATTATTATTATTATTATTATTATTATTATTATTATTATTATTATTATTATTATTATTATTATTATTATTATTATTATTATTATTATTATTATTATTATTATTATTATTATTATTATTATTATTATTATTATTATTATTATTATTATTATTATTTTATCATTATTATCGTTATTATCGTTATTATCGTAATTATCGTTATTATCGTTACTATCGTTACTATCGTTACTATCGTTACTATCGTTACTATCGTTACTATCGTTATTATCGTTATTATCGTTATTGTTATTGTTGTTATTATTATTATTATTATTATTATTATTATTATTATTATTATTATTATTATAATCATCATTATTATCCATTTTGATTTAACTCGTTAATGTTGGAATACTTTTACAACTGTTTTTTACATAAATTGAATGTTAATAGTCCACACATTTACTCGTATCGTCCCATTTGTCACTCACTTGTAGATTGCTTTTCCTTTACATGTGAGTGTGAAAGAAGGACCACAGGTGGCGCTTAGGGGATAATAAACTTACACCAGTAGCCACAGCGGCAAATACTTAATTTTATTCGGGTGATTGCTCTCCTCTCCTCCTCTCCCCTACTCTTCTGTCCTCTTCTCTTCTCCTTGCTTCTGCTCTCATCTCCTCTATTTTCCTCTTCTCGACGACGACGACGACGACATACTGGCAGGCTGTGGTTCAGCCCGACGATATTTTTCTGCGTACCTACCCTTAATAGGGTTTAACCGCAGGTAGAATTTTTGGTAAAGGGTGGTTAAGGGTGTTGTTTTTAAATTTAGGTTATGGCTTAAATAATAAGGAGGCTAATTTGCCCCTTAGCTGATGACTCACAGAACTCAGCAATGTTTGCATTCTGTGGAGATAAAGAGAGTTTAAACATTTTGTAAGATCTTTCGATCTTTTTAAATTTTGAATTTTGATGGTGGGTTGAATTTGTGAACCGAATAGCTCTTTATTGGGATTATTTGTAGTTTAGCTTTTGCTGCTGATGGGTAAACTACTTTGTTATGGGATATACCCGCAAGCCATGCGGGGAACCCTGTACGACCTGAAGCGGCGTGTTGTGGGGTCATAATCACCTAGAGATCTAACCAGGACGCTTTGGTGGTTGGGTAATTTGGCGTACAATTTTGCTGCCCGGCGCCTAATTTCATCCTCCACGTATGGAAGAGATGAGGCTTCGTGGAGTAGTCTCACGGGGAAGGATAAAGGGACAGAGTAGATGGACCGAAGTCCTCTGTTCTGCGCCCTCTGAAGCCACAGAAGCCAACTACCCGCTGCCATGCCCCATACTTCACAGGCGTAAAGCATGAGGGGGATAATCAGGGCTCTGAATAGGTGTAGTTTCAGGCGGACTGGCATCTCGGATTTCAGCATAGGGTACAGTGAGGCGATAGCCCCCTGCGACCGCACTGATAGGTCTCTGATGTGACCTCGAAATGTTAGACTTTTGTCTAATTTGACTCCCAAATAGGTGATGGTGTCTCTCCACTGGATCCTTTGACCCCGAAGTTGGAAGGTGGGGCAGTCTGCAGGCGTGGGACGTCTCGTGAACAGGATGGCATGGCTCTTGTCTGGATTAACAGACATTCTCCATCGTCGGCACCAGTCTTGGACTAGGCGGAGGTGTCTTTGAATAGGGTTGAAGGCTCTGTGAATGTTTCTATTGGTGCAGTATAGTAGTACGTCATCTGCATATTGCGCTAGATTGACCTGTGGTTCAGTTGGGAAGTCTGCCATGTAGACACTGAAGAGGGTAGGGGACAAAACAGAGCCCTCGGGGACTCCGCCTCTTATTGGCCTAATTGTGGAGGTTTGTCCAGCAACTGTGACTATGAGGGTCCGGTGTCGGAGGAAACTGTGTAGGATGTGAATGAGTTGTGTGGGTAGCCCCAGGTGAATCAGCTTATGAAGTAGCCCTGTGTGCCAGGTGGTTGAGAAGGCCTTTTCCACATCCAAGGAAACCGCAGCGGTGAATGCGCGTTCCTGAAAACCCAGGGCAGCAGCCTCCACCACACGCAGCAGTTGCTGAGGTGTAGAGTGCCCAGGTCGAAAGCCGAACTGGTGTTCTGGGATGGCTTGCATGTTTCCCAGTAAAGGGGATAAACGGGTTAGGATCATCCTCTCTAGAACTTTCGAGAGGATGGACAAAAGGCTTATGGATCTGTAGTTGGAGGGATGCACCGGGTCTTTCCCAGGTTTCAAAATGCATATCACCCGAGCCTCTCTCCACTCGCGTGGAAAGTGACCCAAGGTAAGGCACATATTGAACACTCTAGTTAGGAAGAGCACAGCGTTGAAGGGAAGGTGACGAAGCATGAGGGGAGTTAGTCCGTCAGGTCCCGCCGCCTTTTTGATTTTGAGGCGTTTTAATGCGCCATGCGTTTCGCTGGGACGTATCACCGGTAGTCGTTCCGCATCCTCCGGCGGACGTCGTAAGAATCGACGTACCTCTTGGCGGGTACGTTCTGAGAATCTATAGTCCTGGGGGTCGTCTCTGGGACACATGGTCCGCTCTAGATAGTCAGCGAACACGTTGGCTTTGGCTTCAGGCTCGTATGCCAGGCCTCGGGTGCCCTGAATTGGCGAGTTGTATTGGCCACGACGGTTTCGAAGGCATCTGGCGATCTTCCACACGTCCCCACTTTCAGTGTCCAGGCTGGCCATCTTGCTCTCCCACGCTTGCACTCGGTGCTCACGCAGTCGAGCCCCGACCAGTCGGCGCAGTCGCCGTAATAGGGCTCTGTTGTGGGGTGTGCGATGCCTTTGATAGAGTCTTCGTGCCGCCCAGGACCGACGGATAAGGAGGATTATGTCAAGTGGGAGGACGTCTGGGTGTAAGGGAGCTGGAGCTCGGATTGTCAGGTTTTGGGCAGTTCTTGTCACGATGGATGTGAAAGAAGAAACTGCCGCTTCAAGGGTTGGGATGTCGTTTATTCTGGGGTTAGGTGGGATGGAGGTGCGAAGGCAGTTACGAACACCTTCCCAGTCCGTTTCCCGAGTGTAATTTAAGGTGTCGTGACTGGCAATCCGGGTATTAATTTCTGCCAGTACTGGATTGTGGTCTGACTGGAGGGCATTTATTGATGTCAGAGTGAGATGAAATGGGAGATGTTTTATGATCGCAAAGTCTATGACAGAGGGTAGTCCTAGACCATGCGGGTGATGTGTGGGTTGCCACGGGCCCTCCACCCTTAGTTCGGGGTCCGCGTCGATGAGGCGGATGATGGAATTGCCTCGGGCATCCGCCCTTCGACCACAGTGCCAGCGTTGGTGTTTGGCGTTGAAGTCCCCAGCTAGGATGACGTTCGGATAAAGGGCTAGGATGGAATGGTATTCATTTGGGACAAACTGCCTTCGTGGAGGGTGATATACTGAGACTATCAGTATCTCTGTGCCGTCAAGGTTCAGAGTGATAGCCGTGGCCTCTAATGTTTGAAGGGGTGGGAGCTGGATTGGGCGATGGACTACGTTTTGCCTTACGAACACCGCCGTTCCGCCTCCAGGACGACCTTGACGATCAGTTCTGTGGCAAACGTAGCCCGGTAGACGGAAGCGAGTATTTGGGCGTAGGTGAGTCTCGCTAACTAGAATAGCGTCTAGGGCATAAGTGCGGGCAAAGTGGGATAACTCCCCCGCCTGGCCAACCAATCCGCACGCGTTCCAAAACGCGAACCGAAATGAGGTGCTTGGCCTAGTTTGTCTGGCCATTTTCGGTGTTTTGGAGTACGGAGGTTAGGAGGGCAAGCCCCTCCATTACAATGAGCGTCTTAGCTGTTGAGTCGCTCGCAGAGCTATATCTCACGATGAGATCGCAGATCCTTTGCCCATGGGTCTGCAAAACTAGCTGCGCCCATTTGAGCAGGTCAGTGAGCTGAAAGGTAGGTGGTGAGGGGGTGTTGTTTGTGGAAGGAGGAGGGGGTGCTGGTGTCTCCTCGGTTCTAGCCTCCTCGGTCCTAGCCTTCTCCTGATGTTGTCGGGTGGTGGAGACGTCCCTCGCTTCGACCACTCTGGGTACTCGTTTGGGCTTCCGGGGTTTTCTCTCCCTCTGCGGCCTTGGGATTATTTGTGAGGGAGGTTTATTTTGGGGCTGATGTTGTGCGTTGTGTGATGGTTGCTGGTGTTGTTCTCGAGACGTCCATGGATTACCCGAGGTGCGTTGGTTGGTCTGGGTTTGCGTAGCCCTAGGGGTGTTGGCTAATTGGGGTTGAGGGACCTGGTAATTTGAGGTGGGAGGTCTCACTTGGTCACCTCTGACGGGAGTTGGACCTTGAGGTATCTGTGGTCTCCTGGAGGCGATCACTCTCTTCCTCGCAGGGCAACCTCCATAGCAGGCCACATGTTTGCCCTTGCAGTTTGCGCAGGTGGGATCATCAGTTATCTGTCTAGGGCAGGAATCTTTCTGGTGCGCATCACCACAGCGAAGACATCGAAGGTTTCTGCGGCAGAAATGGCTCGAATGGTTGAAGCCAAGACACCGGTAGCATTGTGGGGGCCCAAAAGAACTCCTCACAGCTTCCACCTTCACCCTGAGGTAGCACAGAGACGTGACTCCGTCGATTTTCATCTCTGGATCACACGCTCTCTCCACCACGACCAGGAAAAGAGGAATTGGCTTCTTGGCTTCCCCGTTCACGCCCGGTTTGGTAAGTTGCCTTACCAGTCGAGGGGTGATGCCTTTGCGTCTGAGCTCTTCCTCAATATCGCCCACGGGCGTATCTATTGGAAGGCCTCTGATGACACGGCGGATATCTCGAGTTTTGTCGAGACCAAACGTGAAGTGAGAGAGATTTTTCTTCTCAAGGACAGATAGGAGGGTGTTATAGTCCCTCACTTGGTTCGTCTGAAAGACATAGCGGCTTTTCCTCCTCGTCACCGAGCACGACCCCAAAAGCGTTGGCATGACTTCTTTTAAGAAGCCCACCATACCCCTGAAATCGTCCACAATGATAGGCGGGACATGCCGCTTGTCTGGTTTTTCAGTTGGTTCAGTTGGATCATCAGTTTGTTCAGTTTGTTCGTCAGTCAGGACAGTTGGGTTCCGTTGGCGCTTCTTCCTACGGTTGACCACCTCCCGAAATTGTGCCTCGTCCACCTCAGTAGAGATGTCAGAGGAGCTTGCCTCGTCTTCGTCCATCCTGGACGTTTCAGACTGGACGACGGTCTCGTCTGTATTGGATTCCGCATCTGAATCCTCGCGGGAGCTGTCAGAGTTTGCCTCTGAGGTTCGGCCTAAACGTGAATTTGAGTCGCGTTTAGCGCCTTGGTTGGACGTATATCCAGTTAATGCCAAACGTTTGGCGTTGCCATTTCCGCCTTGTATGGGCTTTCGGCGTCGCCGGTTGACTGTCTCCTGAGGTGAGCTTGCGGAGACGTTGTTGTTTGTGCCAGATGTGCTGGGCATTGCTGAGTTCTCGTTGTCATTTTCGAGCCTGGTTTTACTGTTTTTAACAGTGGGATTTGTTTTTGATTTTGTAGACATATTGTCGGGCTGACCACTTACCTTCAGCAGCGGTTGCTAAGAAGCGCTGCCAACAGAGGACCGAACACCCAAAAAGGATGCGCCTATATCCACCCGAAGGTGTTGGCTCTAGCCTTGTTGACAAACCGCTACTGCCTGTTAGTCGGGACCCTGCTCGCAGTATATTGGAGACCAATACCGATGCTTGATACAAGCACCAATCAGGCACTTCAATATAAATACCAATCTCGAGCCAGATGTTGCCGCTCCAGGAAAGCAGTCTTCGGTAGCTCTAAAGTTTGCTTCCAAACCTCTTATAGAGCTACCCTACGTTGAACTTTGGCTAATATATTAGCCCGAAGTAAGAAGCCTGTGCACCACCAGCATGCGCACTCCACCTTCTTGCGGGATCTCCTGCTCCGTGGGGAATGGCTGATGATTCCGTCTTTCCACCAGTGACAAGCAAAACACGTCCGCTCTGGTCGAACGACGACGTGAGAATGTGCCCCCTCCTCTTCTCTTCTTTAAGGAAATGAATAAACTACAGTACTATTCATAGTGCACTTTGTGTTAGTGTTAAGCTCGCGAATTAAAACTGGTTGTTTTCCACACGACTGCCTAAACATAAGAAAGAGCAGTGGCGATATTAGGGTGGATAACGGCTACTTCATGGTCAGAAAAAAACCGTGGTAACATCTCCTCTCACATTTTCTCACTTGAGTGTTTTGTGGGTACAAGGACGTTAATCCCTGGAGTAATATGTAGTGTTGAGAGTATGAAGTCTTGAGAGAGCCTGCAACTTCAGAATTCCATTAAATCCATCGCTCTGTTTGTATCAGCGCCAATAATGTAATTTGAAAGGATCAACAGTATGCCAAGCGTGGTCATATCGTGGATCGCGATATATTTGGCTCTAAGATTGCACCACATTGTGCCTGCTCTTACACTTCACTGCCCAGAGTTTAATCTGTTTCTTTCAATCTCTTTAGCATTTTTGCTGTATTGTCTTTTTACTTTTTCTACTGCTAAGTAGAAGTATTGCATTCCACCCAAAAATTTGATGTCGAGATTTCACCGGAATCCAAAAAAGCATTTTTCGAAAAAGGTCCGTGTGTGTGCGTTTGTGTGTGTGTGTGTGTGTGTGTGTGTGTCTGTCAATTTGTGGACAAGATAACTCAAAAACGAAAAGTCGGTTAAAAATGAAAGTTGGCATTTAATGTCTTTCAAGGATGTGATACGAAGATTTTGAACAAAATGGCTCCACCCTAAACTACCCTTTACATGGAAAATTTTGATTTTCTTGAAAATGTCTCGAACGATTTTGATTAAAATGTCATATGTTGAATTTGTATGACAAATGAAAGGCATATTTTGAATTTTCTGGCTATAGCCTATGTAGTCCTGTTTACTCTGGATGAGTTTTGAATAACTCGTAAACCATAAAAGATAGACACAATCTTACTCTACAAAAAATGCTAAAACACACAATTTATGTCTAAATATTATTATTATTGGTTTTTTTTTTTTTTTTTTTTTTTTTTTTTTTGCGAAGTGAACCATTTCGGAGATATTCCTTGTCATTTGTGTCAGTTGCGGAAAACTTAAAACTTTCGCGAAGTGGAACATTGTTGTTTATTTTTTATATGTTAACCGTGCAAAGAGAACGGAATCTCAAAGCTTTAAAAGATTTAACTATCGCTCAAAGCCTACTGTATTCCAATATTCCCCTTGTACCTACAAGGAAATAAGCAATAAGATAATTTCTGTAAATGTTTATCTCGACTAACACGAAGAAGATACAGGAATAAGAGTTTGTAAGAATGGTTAGTTCAAGGGTAGAGAAAGTCATGTGAGTTTAATACATCAGATTTTTATACTTTCATTTTCACAAGTTCGCATTCGTTTATTTCCCGTCACTTTAAGTAATGTTTCCATAACAATCTCAGATATATCAAAAAGTAGAAATCTCATACTAATTCCATTTAAGTTAATTTTGAAAATATCATGTGGCATTTTCCAAAATTCTAAAATCCTTAAACACAAAATACTGAAAATTGTCAGACTATATCATGGTGAAACTTTTCACATATTATCATTACAAATGAGTTCCCTCTAGATTAGTCTGGTTACTACCACTTTTAAAATGGTGTAGGAATACATTGGTTCTACCTGCATGTGTCGTTGCATCAAGTAAAATCACGCTATGGAAGCCATTGCGATAAGACTATTTTCGCTTTATTTTGCTTTCTCTACTGCTTATATCTACCTGTAAGGAAGAATTGTATTACGCCCAACAACTCGATATAGGAATTTCACCGCTTTCCTGAACCAAATAGGGCAATCTTGGGGGGGGGGGAAGGCGAGTTTGTGTGTGGAACAAGAAAGCCGAGGAAGTTGAGTTTATGTGTGTATGTGAAAAAGAAAGAAATAAACAATAAAGAAGGGGGAAAGTGAGTTGGAAAGACACTCCAAAAGAAAAGACTGACAGGTACCAAGTTCACCTTTATTTAAGGGTATGAAGTAAATATTTGCATGCTGGAGAAATTGGAATGGGAACAAAACGTGTATATTAAAATTTTCTTTAAAATAGCTCAGAAGGTTCTCACTGCTCTTATTCAATTAGAATAGAATTAGAATATAATAGAATTGGAAAACCGTAAGAGATATTCAATATTTACGACTAGAGGAAAATGTAGTGACCATTGAAGTAAACAGCTTATTCAAATATGCACTAACCTTTTCCGTGATTTTTTAAAAATATATTTAGGGTTTTCCCAAGCAAATTTTATTCGCCATCTTTTAAGATTTAAAAATGAACGATTTTCCTTTCATTTCACATGAACTCACCATGGATATGAACAGTTGAATGTTACCACAACTTGCACATACCCAAGTCCAATTGCGTAACCTAAAATCATTTGTAGACAAACGTTTTATTGTGTTTAGTGCAAAATGCGTAGAAGAGGCACCTGTTATGTGAATGCACAATAAATAGTAAGTTCCTTTAAATGGTAACCGCTAAAAAAAGTCGCATGTGTTGTACTAACCATTTTATTTCGTTTATTGATGATCAATTGGTAATTAAGGACTGTAGTGCAGTTGCAGAATAAGCAGTGGGGATTACTTCATTTCGACCATTTAATACGTCTGGTTAATGATTTTCAGAAAGAGAGAGGCAACGGGACTTTATTTAATGGTAGGAATTACACAAGAGAAGGACGCCCTTCTGTCGAGAGGAAACTCTCAAACTTTGCTTTTACTTAGAATTATACATAATTATACAAGCGGATCTCCTATATCCAACGGTGAAGCATTGTTTATTTGCCGGGCGTAGTTGCTTAAAGTATTGATATCACTTTTTGTGAGGTATTTCGTGCATTGTGATAGTAGATATAAAACCCTTGCTGAAGGGAAAAATGTCATCACCAGAGACTGGAAGTTTAGGCATTATACATTATTAAAATAGGCGATAAAAGGCAATATACAAAGAGCTTGCATAAAGCATATTTATTTACTAGACTACATTCCACTATTTAAACAGCTTATGTATGTCAACATCGTGACCTATTATATTTGTAAAGTAACTTTAAAAGTTTAAACAAAATGCTAGTTGAACTTGACAGAAAAATGAAAATCTTTCTTGAAGGCCTATGCATTACAATGGTTTATCGCATACTGGTTGCACATACATCCAAGTAAGTGCCTTTTAAAGCGTTCTGGGTCATATACCGATTGGCCTACTTCATCCGGCATTGCTGTAACTATAGGAATTTTCACGTTATGAAGGCGCAACGGGCTCTTATGGACCATGCTATTCTTATGGAAGATTCACGTGCGCTGTTGCCAAATGTGCGTGTTTTCAAATGCGACTAAGATAAAGTATGAACATGCATTTCGGTGTGAAATGTGTCGAAGAATACTATGGCATGCACGACAAACCTTTTATATAATTATATAGTTTTTAAAATAATAAAATCTAAAATTTTGTCGAAAGCAGATTTTTTAACATCTTTTTCGCTCCGAACGTCAAAACATGGTTTCAAATTGAAATAATTGCAATGAAAAAATCTGGATTATTCGCTTGCTTTTGTAGGCCACGTTGGTATTTAGATTATATCAATATGTCTAAACATATTTTTCTAAATAAATAAAGTTTAAAACAAAGTGTTAAGATTCTTAATTTATACAGTGGAAAATGTCGTCGCTGGCTAATTCTCGCTCTGTAAGTCCACGTAAAAACTTCCAGTGACAAAGTTGTCAAGCAAATAACGAAATTATTTTTTATACACATATAGAACGTCTCCAGTACCGAAGTATCCATGAATCACCATTTAAAGACAAATGTTTGCGGCGCGCCGGACAAAAGCCGGTCTTCGTGTCTTGGAGATGATGAAAACCAGATGTGGTATGACAGTTGAAGGGCCGATAAGGCATTGTACTTCAGCGCAGGTTTTCAATAGGTTTTGGGAATCTGAGGCGTGAGCGAGTTTTACAAGCTCCCTGGTAATTATGCGCATTGCAGTTAAGTGATCAGTGCGGAATGGATCGCAGAAAAAAAAAAAAGCGAAATTATTAAAAGTGGCGACCGGAAAACAATTCTTAGAGTGTATGATTATTGAAAGAAAAAGAACCCCGGATACAGTGACTCGTTTATTGTTAGTGAGCTTCATAAGGCGACTGGTGTAAGTAGGCCTACATTTTTTATATTAAGAAAAGAATGTAAAAAGGGTCCCATCACTACACCGCGGCTTACATGCAAAACCAGCAGAAGGTAAAATATGATCATTTTGAACGCAAATATGGCACAAATTTCCTGAATTTCTATTTCAAAGTACTCCCCCCTACAATTCTGACCGTGTTGAAAAAAGTCAATGAGGATGAGGACCTGCCAAATTCTAAATATTCAACCTTTTATAGCTTAGGGAAGAAATGGGATTTCATTTTGAAAACAGAGGAAATAAATCGTTTATGGTTGAGACAAATTATAGTGCGGCGACATTCCTATTTACGGAAAATAAAACAATTGAGCAAAGAGGTAAGGAAAATCGTGTACCTTGATGAAAGTTGGGTATCAAAGTTTGAAGGGATAGGAAGCGCTTTTTGCCGGGTTATCCACTGGTCTTAAATCCCCTACTGCTCGCGGACCACGATTTGTAATATTGCATGTGGATGGTACGATTTGTACAGGGTGCAAAACTTGTTTTCTTGTAAAAAGGCTCTGTTGATTATCATGATGCAATGGACAGCGATAGATTTGAACAGTAATTCAGGAATCAACTAGCAAAACCACGGTAATCGTTGCGGCGCAACATACATGGCAACGCCGCGCTGATTCTCCATAAGAGCCATTGTGCCTTCATAACGTGAAAACTCCTTTAGATAACCTTTCGTGCGTTAAAAGAGTTGCAGAACGCACCGGGGTAAAACGGTAGAAAGTGACGGCAGTGGCGTGAGTGAACTCTGTTGTGCCTCTAAGAGAAGACGAGCGGGAGAGGAATTCCCCAGTCTTCAACTATCGTGTGTAGCGCGTGATAATGGACAAGAACAGTCTTAGGATATTTTCCACTTCACTTATAGGACTTCATTTACCAAGGAATAAACTCATTCCTGTATATGCTGCTATTGTCTAACATTACGGATTACAGATTGTAAAGTGCCGTAACAAAATCCATGCAAACATGAGGGCACGTAATGTATCATTGGCATTTGTTTCTTTCTTATTAATGTTATTGTACTTATTATTATTATTATTATTATTATTATTATTATTATTATTATTATTATTATTATTATTATTATTATTATTATTATTATTATTATTATTATTATTATTATTGTTATTGTTATAGTAGTAGTGGTAGTAGTAGTACTGTCTTTCTTCCTGCCAGACTTAGAGGACCAAGGTATCTGGAATTCCTGCAAGGCGAGCTTCAGGATTTTCTTGATGAGGTTCCTGTACCATTGCGAAACAACACTGTGCACTGGTTCAAACGACATGGTGCACCACCTTACTATTATGAACCTGCAAAGGTCCATTTCAATTAGTTGTGCCCTGGACGGGCCTAGATGGCCCAATACCTTGGCCACCAAGATCTCTGATCTAACCCCATTAGAGTGTTTCCTTTGTAGTCACTCAAGAATATTGCGTCTGAAACAAATCTCCTCAAAGGATCGTTAAAGCATATGCATCTGTCACACTCACAGTCCATATGGATACAAGGAGATGGTTGGAACATTGCATCAATCAATAGGGGCATCATTTTGAGCCCCTATTCTAAGAAAGCGGTCACCATAACAGTAGCCTTTGATGATAATAATAACGATGAAAATAATAGCACAACAATAAACCCTATATAGCAATAACAAGAATATTAATATAATAATGAAAATTATAATACTGAAACCAATTAAAATAAAACCAATAATTATGATACTTACAATAGTGATTATGATAATAATAGTAATAAGTGCAAAAAATAACAGTAACTAATAATAATATTGGAACACATAGAAATAATAATAGTTAGTGATGATGATGATGATAATAATAATAATAGTAATAATAGTAATAATAATTAATAATAATTATAATTATAGTAAAATACAACAGTAACAATAAGAAACAAACAAATGCCAATGAAACATTACGTGCCCTCATACTAGCATGGATTTTGTTACGGCACTTTACAACCTGTAATCCGTAACGCTAGACAATAGCAGGATATACAGGAATGACTTTATTCCTTGGTAAATGAAGTCCTATAAGTGAAGTGGAAAATATCCTAAGACTGTTTTTGTCTGTTATCAAGCGCTACACACGATAGTTGAAGGCTGGGGAATTCCTCTCCCGCTCGTCTTCTCTTACAAGCAGAACATAGTTCACTCACGCCACTGCCATCACTTACTACCGATTTACCCCGGTGTGTTCTGCAACTCTTTTAACGCACGAAGGGTTATATACTTAACGCAATGCTGGTTGAAGTGGGCCACCTGGTAGAATCTCCTGTCTGATAATACATCTTTCGTATGAGAAAATGACCTCTCAACCTTTACAAAGGTTATTGAGGCAAGTCTAAAACATAGCACTATCTGAAGGTCCATTTCTACCGCAGTAGAAATGTCAGATTGTACAATTTTTGGTATGTTTTCTAATTTTCTCAAGATCAGAATTTTTCCAAAACATTATTTTATACCTTTCCCTTACTCAGGAATGGGTACTCTTGACCCCGCGGGTAATCCCGAGTCAAGCTACCTCCCCCCCCCCCCCTTCTATCCTCATTTGCTATTTAGAACATACAAGCAGTCTTCAAATCCAGTGGTGGAGCACTGCTGTACGCAGTTGCGAGACACATTCCTCAATAATTGGTCGGACAGACGTACACACACACACACACACGCGCGCGCGCGCGCGCGCACGCACGCACGCACGCACAGATATATATTCAGGGGGCTCAAAGCATATATTTCCTGTGAAATCTCGGCATCAAATTTTTGGGTGGAACACAGTACTTGCCTACTTACTATACGTAGTAGAGAAAGTGAAAATTGGGTTCTGTCATATTTTGTAGCATAGAAAGGTGCAAGTAGAGTGCAGGGACCCTATAGTTTTCAGATATAGACTCATTGATAACAGCTTGTACAACTGGTTTCCATCCCCTCTGCAGGCTTACATATCCCACTAGGGGTCTCAGGACTTGAAGACTACCCCCAATCGGCAGGACGAAGGTTTATAGATAGCATTCTTTCTCCCTGCCATGCAACGCCGAGACTCCTGGCGACACTTACAACATGGAAACAGCCAACCGGAATGAAGGAAAAGAGAAGTGAAATGAAATGTAGGGACAGGAAATTCAGGCGATGTAATTATCTTTCCCAGATTCCACCTAGCCCGGGGCAACTCCGAAAAAACCCCATGGGTTAGGAAACTCGACCACTGTGATAGAACCCAGGACCTCCCGAATGCCAGTCGCATACGCTACCGCCTGCTGCACACGTACTTACAGTAGGCAGAGGAAGTATTATATTCCACCCAAAATTTCCATACTAAGATACACATTTTCGGACTTCCTCAAGAAAAAACATGAAAATGTTTTGAAAAAAAGGATCTCTGTGTGTACGTGCGTACGCATGTGTGTCAGTGTGTGTGATTGTGTACCTGCGTATGTATGTGTTTGTGTGCGCGTCTGTGTGTATGTGTGTGTGTGTGTGTGTGTGTGTGTGTGTGTGTGTGTGTGTGTGTGTGTGTGATGTCATGTCTATATGTATGTGTGCGTGTGTGTACGCGCGCTTCTGTGAACAGCAAAACTTAGAAGTGAAAAGACAAATACTGAATTCAGCATCTTCAAAGGATGCAACACAAAAGAGTTAAAAAGGATCCTTCCATCCTAAAGTACCCTGTACATGGAACAATTTTTTTGAACATTTTGATTTTCTCAAAAACAGCTTTAACAATTTCAATTAACATTCTATAGCGTAAGATATTTTCATGAGAAACGAAATGCATATCCTGAATTTGTGGGATGAGCCTCTGAATGCTCTTCATTCTGGATGACTTTTGCCTAACTGGTAAACCTTAAGAGATAGACAAAAATCTTACTGCCCAAAAATGTAGGTCCCGTTAAAGCCCACAATTTATGTAAAATACATTTTTGTGGTTCTAACACTTTTCGAGATATTCCTAGTTGTTATTTTCAATATATATACTTTTCTGAAATAGGAAGTCTTTCATTTTTTATCTCTTGGCCATGCAAAGCCATCACATAGCAACCAGCTCTTAAAATATTTGACTATCGCTTAAGCCTACTGTATTTCTGTTATTTCCATCGTCTAAAATCGTATGGCAGTATCTGAAATATGTTTCTGTCGGTTTATTCTTGTAGGTTTCCGACATACGATAACAAAATTGGGTGTGACAAAGATGTTCATCAACACTTCTTGCAAAGAGAAGCTCTACTTCGTCTGTCGTTAAAACTTATTTGGTTGCTCTGTTTGACTGAGGACATAACCTTGGTGATGTTACGCCAGCGGAAGTAATGAGTGAACTAAGACTTCTATTGTCAGTGGCACTATTCAGTGTCAAACAATATGGTGCAAATGATAGCACCAGCGAGGTTATTATACGTATATGCCACAAGTATTTCGTGTTCTTGTTGCAAGTTAACTTTCACGAAGTTTGGTGCTATGTACTCCAATTACTTTCTGAACGTCTGCTCTGGCCCGTTCCCGCAAGTTTCCGGAGCAAACAACGTATAATTAATTCGTTTTATCAACAATCTGGAAGCGATCTTAGGACTTCTCTTGATTGACTTCAAGAAAACTAATTCCCTGTTGATTATGTAGAAGATGCTTCCTTCATAGACAACAATGCGGCATCGTAACGGAGAACTGTTGAAATATTATGCTCATTTCACAAGTTCAATTGACTTGTTTCAGAAGGGTTAAAGGTTTAAAATATCTGCTCTAAAGCCGAGTTCAGGCACCCACTAAAAGAAATGTTAGTTGTAGGGGGAGGGGCAGAATGCATTAACGGATAATACTTCAAATGAAAGTTCTAAATATTCATGGACATCAAACTTTTGAATCATAATTGTGAAAAACGTTCTATTTACATTAGCACTTCATAGTAACCCACGGACTAATATGCAGTAATTTATTGTTAAACAGTTGGCACCTAGGATAGAGCTTTTAACTTGAAGATTATAAAACTCAGTGGAATAACACGTTCATGATACCCCCGCCCTGGTTTCTTGCGATGGAAATTGTATGTGTATAAGCGAAGGTCTTGTATTAATTAATACAATGGAAGATCATTTGAATGACTCAAAAATGGATTCGGCAGAACCAGAGGAAATTTCGCAAGCGGCGGAAACCACAACGTTGGAATTGTTACCAAAGAAGTCTAGTAAACAGTCCGACGTTACATACAAGAGGTTTTTTCAATGTTATAAGATAAAAACGTAATGTTATGATTGTGTAAATGATCATATTGTCAGCACTGGAGCTATGAAGGTCAAACAACAACTGGCTAGAGCACACCATTGCGTATGTCCGAATGTATACACTACTATTTCTGCACATATTTCATCTTGATACTTTGTAATTTAATATGTAACGCTGTCTAAAACATAGTGTATGATAACATATTAAAAACAATTTTATTTTTCTCGCAGAATTGCTGTACTTGACTTTAAGCCTTGTTCCGAAAACATTCATACCTACTACAAAATAAAACTTCACTTTTAAGACTTGTGTCATAAAATATTTCTACCCATTTCACGCTAATCAACAGAAATGTATGCGTATAAATTATTTAACTAACGTGTACTTTGTAATATGCAGGATGATGTGGGTTTACAAACAACCTTTTATATGCAAGAGAACTTTCAGTGTTTCCAAATAATCTAAATGTCTTAGAGGCTTTTGTATCTGTTGGTACCATCTCTCACACAACAAATATAATGTTGCTCAGCTTACATTCTCAAAATACTTTTTTACCTAGCCTACTACTTATAGTAAGTATAGGAGGTATTGTATTCTACCCAAAAACCCGATGTCAAGATTTCACCGGAAATGTATGTTTTGAGTCACCCTGAATAAAAAATAAATTTAAAAAAAAAAGTATTTTTAGGGAAAGCTCCGCACGCGCGCGCGTTAGAATACAAAGTTTCTCTTTAAGTTTAATATATTTTAAGGATGCGACGCGATCCAGCATAAGCTACGCTTTACATGGAATATTTTTCGAAAATTTTTATTTTCTCGAAAATGGCTCTGATTGATTAAAATGCCACATGCTTGAGATATTTTTATGGCAAACGAAATGTATATTTTGAATTTTCTGGCTATAGGCCATGTAGTCCTGTTTACTCTTGATGAGTTTTGCATAACTGGTAAACCGTAAGAAATAGAGCAAATCTTACTCTACAAAAAATGTAGATCTTGCTAAAACACACAATGTACGTTCAAATATTTTTTTTAATATTTTTTGGTGAAGTGAACCATTTCGGAGATATTCCTTGTTATTTGTGTGAGCTTTGGAATATTTAAAGTTTCGTCAAATGGAAAATCGTTATTCATTTTTTATATCTTAGCCTCCGAAGAGAACGGAATCTTAATGCTTTAAAAGATTTGACTCGCTCAAAGCCTACTGTATTCCCATACCCCCCTTTCACCTACAAGAAAATTAGCAATAAGATAATTTGTACAAATGTATTTCTGAACTAACACGAAGAAGATATAGGAATAAGGGTTTGTAAGAATGGTTAGTACAAGAGTAGAGAAAGTCATGTGAGTGCAACACATCAGATTTTACACTTACTTCCTGTTCCTAACTGCTCTGTCATATATAGTTATAGGTGGCTCATCTGTGACAACGTGACTCGAAATGTTAATGACTGAGGTAAGGGATGTGACGTCATCGTTGCTGTTCCTCCTGTTGCCCTACCTTCACAGTGTTACAATAAATAGCTATGTTGGTACAATAAGGTCGTAAAACAAGATTCATTTCATTTATGTTTCTTTGCCAAAGGTGAAAGAACTGAAGAGGTTGTTCTAGTTTCGTTTTTTATGACAATATTCACGTGTTCAGAACAGAAGTAGGAGAACATATTTTTTCTGTTATTGCTTTGGAGTTCCCGGGAATAATGAATACATCAAAACATCTACTGTTGTTTCAGAAGGTATTTGTTTCCACTTGAAAAATAATTAAATATATACATAAATGAAGATAATTAAAAAAGGAAAAAAAATGAACATTACAGCACCTATATTAGTGGAAGGAAACTTCTAAATTTTAATATATGCGGGAAGAACAGACATTACTATTTTACGATTCTGGAGTATTAGTTTTATTTGTTTTCAAAATTGCTCAAATTTTCAACTTTTTCTTTTGCCATGACAAAACTTCTTTACATGCTTTCAGTGAAAAAAGTGTTTGGTTATAGAACCCGAAATTATTGTGAAAATGCATTTTCATCTAAGGGAAGAAAATATGTTGTACTCGGAAATTAATGCTTTTATGCAACTCTCTCATTAACGCCACAGTTTTTACGACTTCATAAGTAGTATATATTAAAAATCACTGAGGGTTATCACACTGAAGGGGCACCCCCAGGTGATGGATGAGGAGAATGAATTCTAAGGGCGGCCGGAACGTTGCCACGACAGATCAGGTGGCAGGGTCCCTACATTTTCCCAGTTAAAAGCACCCCGGCGGCGGCTGACTTATGCCCCCCCCCTCCTCGGGCTTGTACCATCTCATGGGGGGGGGGGGAGGCCGAAACCAGTACACTCGCCTCCCATTCCGGGAGACCAGATTTTCAGAGCGCATTTGTTCCTCCTGCTGCCGTGACGCTCGCCGACGCTTCCAACCCTGAAAGAAAGCAAACGGGATGAAGTGTGAAATGAGATGATTAAGGTAACGAAATAGACGGACAGGAAATTCGGAGGATCTGGGAATCCTTCCCAGCATTCGCCTGGCGACTCGGAGAAACCTCCGAAAAAACACATGGGTCAGGAAGGTTGGCCACGGGAATTGAACCAGCGGCATCCCGAATGCGGGCCACAGATGTTACCACGTGAGCCATCCCGTTTGGTTTACGTTAATGTTACTTTCTATTATTTTATTCAATTCACAGTCTTACACTCTAGGGAGAATGGGAAATAACCCTGGCTAAAGGAACATTCTTACTCTAGCCGGAAATCGATCCCTGTACGTCGGGATTTCAAGATTAGTACGGTAACCACAGGACCTCAGAGGCAGTCTTGCAAACGTTACATAACCTAGTTCCCTAAGCCTTCTAGATCCAGGTCCCTGAAAATAAAATGGCGTATCGTTCAGGTGGGTGCATTGCTTTGTAACGAACGGTGTATGTTCCTAGAGTTTCAATTTGACCCCAAAGTTTAAATCATAGGAACGTAATTTTTATATAGTGGGGAACGAAGTAAATTAAGCGGTGCTCAGAAAGAGTCATTTGCCTATCTATCGCAATTCCGTCCGCAGCTCGTTTTGTAAGCTCACTTATCAATTGCGTGTTTAATTGACGTTCTGATGCTGCCTAAGAAGTATTCACATTCTGCAATAGTACGAGACATTGCGATACAAGGATGCTAAATGATTTTTACTGGCCCGAGGACAAAATTGAAAAGGCAAGACGCAGTCTGATCATACTTAACACACGTGTATTGCATACAAGTTTTGGGGAGATACTTAGTTTTTCAATATGGCGTATGAATGAAATGTGAAATATTAATCTTCAAACATAACATTCATCTCCCCATGGTGTATTGATGGTTGAGCTTAATTAGCATCTTTCGTATCTCCCTTTAAATTTTTCAGTTATGAGCGAAGTACAGCTATTTTCAATTTTCTTCCATTTTAGAATGAACACACTTGTTCAAGTTAGCCGCCATGATTATTATGGGTGGTTATCGATTTAGGCACAGCCTACTTTGTTTATCTTGCGGAATGCGTAGTAAGATTCAGTGACTGCAGAATATGTTCGATCGTCATTACAACGAAAGTTGCTTTATTCTTTTAAATTATAACGCAGCAATATAAATAAGTAAGAAGACAATTATTAAGGTGGTAAAATTCAACAAGTAGATTTGATTACATTATATATCTGTATTAATCACAATAATTGTTAAATTTAAGGGTGTGAAAATGCTAATGGCCTAGGCCTTAAAAGTAAGTGATATAGGAGGGTGGGTAGGGGATAATTGATTTATCTGCAATGTCAACGTAACCGGAAAGCCCATGAAATCGTACTCCATTCCAAAACGTAAATTTCATATCTATGTCGGTAAATGTCTCCCATATTACAGAAGATACAGATGTAGTTTTTGTTTTACCCATTAGATTGTTTCCTCTCGTGTCGTTTGAATACGTACAACCCACTCGAAGCTGACATTCAAATAGATATTAAGGCAACACTGGAACAACAAATATGTATTCAGTGTTGTCTTTGTCTTCTCTTGGACATTGATGTATCGCTCTCGTACCGATAAATCAGTTATTCCAAGATGCCTAGGGCGATAATAAATGCCGTTAGACTCTGTGTACCGTATCCACGTGTCTCGAATAGTTACTGTAGAGATGCAAATCCGTGAAACCGTTAATGAAAGTGCATGTTTAATGCAATGGTGGTGCAGTATGATTTATGTTGCTGCATACGTCAGGCTTACTTTCACCGTTCCACTTCGGCGCCAAACATAATCCGGTTTCCACTTTTTATAAATTTTTTTTTCCGTTGCTGTTATCTAAAGTTAATACGACCTCCATGACAACCTAAATAGCGACTTAATTTGTAACCGTGTATAAAATGAAATGGAGGGGTTTCTTGCAAAAGCTCCGTCTGTCACAAAATGAAGCACCTGAGTTTTATATTGTATGTCGGTAGATGGACCATTACAGATATTTTTGAAATAGAGTCAAAAACATCGACAGCACAAACCAATAAATACAAGTGAATGCGCTACACTGAATTAAACAATAATTAATGTCTGTTATGTTACAAACACAGTATCAAGTTCATAATAATGTTTGTGAAGATGAAAACATACAAAAAATTCACTAGGATACAGGTTTCTAGGTATATTTCTAGATAAAATATTTTATCAGACAGAATTATGTGACAGTCTCGCTAACTCTTTGTTGAGCAGTTGCAGGATTTTCCAAAATAAATGTATAATGTAAATTACGAAGTGATCAACGATGGAGATATCCAAGTATAACTCCGAAGCTCAATTTGAGAATTATTAAGTAATTCAAACAAGTCAGACATTATTTGGACGAGTGCAACTTGAGGGACGTTAAATTGATGCTTCGTCAACCCTAATCACATGAAAATGATGGTGCATTAACTATAGCCCGGTGTACAATTGTTCGGAAATGAAAACGAAGACCACAAAGGAAAAACATTTAAGACTACATACTCATGTGTCCCAAAACACCGACAACGCTTAGTATGTTGTGCGGGATGGCAAACTGATCGGTTTTCAAGTGTGTGTGGGTATGTATGTATATATATTGTCACCGCGCCCGCCGCATCTAATTGCCGACAACAGCAGTGTCACTCATCGCATTATTGTCGGCACTACGGCAAAGGAGCCGAAGGAAAGAGACAGAGAATGGCCGCATTGTTGGGGCGCTTGCCGAAAGAGAGAAAAGGATAGAGGCTTCTGGAGTCTTCTACTTTGTATCTCGCCGCAATAACTGAACGTTCCTGAAGCTTCCAGAATAGTGCCTGGGAGATATAAATAGCGGTAAAGTGCGACAGAAGAGCAGTCAGACGTATGTGAAGCGTTGAGTAGTCGTGCCGACGGAGAGGACAGACGTATGTGAAGGTTGAGGAGTCGTGCCGACGGAGAAGGGACAGTTCTTTGTGTTACTAATTCGGAGCCGTGCTGTTGGAGAATCGGAAAAGACTTTCTTGCTGTTGCAATAAGTGGACAAAGTTACTGTTTACGGAAATAAAAATGTTTCTTTATCTCGACTACATCTGTCTTCTTTACTTTTACACCCACCAAAGTCACACTGGTGTCAGAAGTGGGATCCGTCGAATTGCTTCTAGTTTCGTTACATCGTCGTTAGAAGTTGCAACGTTAGAACCAAGATGGAGGGAGATTGGGAAACCAGGATGATGGCAATGATGAAAGAATTATTTGCCAAAATGGAAACGTCATACGACAACCTCGCTGCCGAGCTGAAAGAGATGAGGACGGCAAACGACAACCTCGTTGCCGAAATGAAGAGGAGAAACAACCTCGCTGCCGAGCTGAAAGAGATGAAGACGGCAAACGACAACCTCGCTGCCAAAATGGAAACATCAAACGACAACCTCGCTGCCAAAATGGAAACGAGAAACGACAACCTCGTTGCCGAGCTGAAAGAGATGAAGACGGCAAACGACAACCTCGCTGCCAAAATGGAAACGTCAAACAACAACCTCGCTGCCGAGCTGAAAGAGATGAAGACGGAGCTATCGGCGAAAATTGATGGCGAACTGATTGGCGTGACGGAAGACGTGGAAGAACTCGGAGAAAAGGTGGTAGACCTCTGCCAGCACGTGGACGTCGTGGAGGACGACGGGGAACGTCTTGGCGCCCTGGTAGTAAGAGTTGACGAGAGCGTCAAAGTACTGGATGCCAGGGGCAGACGGAATAGCGCGGAGCCGGGGAGGGAGCACCTAGTGGCCGAGGCGACAGTTGCGCCCGTTTCAGATGATGTGAGGGAAGACGTGAAACAACTCGGCGAACTGATTGGCGTGACGGAAGACGTGGAACAACTCGGCGAACTGATTGGCGTGACGGAAGACGTGGAACAACTCGGCGAACTGATTGGCATGACTGAAGACGTGGAACAACTCGGCGAACTGATTGGCGTGACGGAAGGCGTGGAAGAACTCGGCGAAAAGGTGGAAGACCTCTGCCAGCATGTGGACGTCGTGGGGGACGACGGGGAACGTCTTAGCGCCCTGGTAGTAAGAGTTGACGAGAGCGTCAAAGTACTGGATGCCAGGGGCAGACGGAATAGCGCGGACCCGGGGAGGAAGCACCTAGTGGCCGAGGCGACAGTTGCGCCCGTTTCAGATAACGAAAGTGTACGTCTCGGGGAAGACAAAGGGGCAGTTCAGGGACGTCGTCGAGGATCCTCTGGAGGAGTGTGTCGGGTACGTAACCAACCAGGATACGACGTGGAGGACGATCAGCAGGGAAGCGCACAAGCAAACGAGCATCACGCGAGAACCGACTTGGCGTGTGACATGGGGGGACCGTCGGAGCCATCCAATCACCTGACGCATAGTGCCGTGAACGGAAGAATGGTGGACATCATCGTGGACGGCAGGATACAGGAGAGGCCGTGCCGAGCACGAGTGAACACGAGTGCAGCGGTGGACGCGACTCGCGCGGATGTGGCGGGGTTTGTTGCCGGACCCATCGGAAGCAAGGTGGCTGCGAAGGTGCGCCAGAGAGGTCGGCGGACATGGTACCCAGTGAGCCGTTTCCAAGTGCGCAGGATGGCCCGTCAACACACCAGGAAGAAGGGCAACTGGACGAGGGACCGTCAAGACCGGCGGTACTGTTGCAGAATTTCGAAGCAGGATGGCATACATCGTACTATCCAGACCAAGGGACACTATCCAACAGCGATACCTAGGATCGTGCCTCCTGGAGAAGAGGTTCGATGGGTTAGTCCACCGGGGCGCAAGGGAGATGCCGCAGTGATAGTGCTGGTCGGGACGACCACTCTGAGGAGGGAGCAGTGTCACCGCGCCCGCCGCATCTAATTGCCGACAACAGCAGTGTCACCCATCGCATTATTGTCGGCACTACGGCAAAGGAGCCGAAGGAAAGAGACAGAGAATGGCCGCATTGTTGGGGCGCTTGCCGAAACAGAGAAAAGGATAGAGGCTTCTGGAGTCTTCTACTTTGTATCTCGCCGCAATAACTGAATGTTCCTGAAGCTTCCAAAATAGTGCCTGGGAGATATAAATAGCGGTAAAGTGCGACAGAAGAGCAGTCAGACGTATGTGAAGCGTTGAGTAGTCGTGCCGACGGAGAGGACAGACGTATGTGAAGGTTGAGGAGTCGTGCCGACGGAGAAGGGACAGTTCTTTGTGTTACTAATTCGGAGCCGTGCTGTTGGAGAATCGGAAAAGACTTTCTTGCTGTTGCAACAAGTGTACAAAGTTACTGTTGACGGAAATAAAAGTGTTTCTTTATCTCGACTACATCTGTCTTCTTTACTTTTACACCCTCCAAAGTCACAATATATATCCACAGATATCCGCAGTTTTCTTCTGATTGCTTTGACCTGTTTACTATAAAATTCATAATGTAAAGCTCATGTTGGATTCAAAATTTTAACAGTTATGCTAAACCATTAATATAATTTTACGCATAATTAATCACCTTTTGGTATGGTAAGTAAAATACTCCTTGGACAAACGATTTATCCTGCCTATCATTACGACATTTTTATTTTGAGCCCAATATAAAAACATAAAGAAATTGTTGTGCAGACATTTCTTAAGTTTAACTAGTTTAAGAAAAAAATGGTATACAAGATATTAATTTTTCGCCTTTTTCAGTGCGAGTCATGAAAAATAATTTCAGCTGAACTATTTAATACTTTTAACTAATTTCGTAATTTCTGGAGTTCTTCTGCAAATTTCAAGCTAATAAGTTACAAAATTTGGCTCAATGAGCATTTTAATAGTGAAAATGTTCAAAATTAGGAATTCAGAAAAATGGAGTTTTAACCTCAAAGCAATGCCAGATGTTACAAGCCCAATTAAATAGCCATTTGTGTGTTTAAGAGTTTTGATATAAAAATTAATAACAGCTTCTCGGGTGATAACCCTGTCAAATCTATAAAATTCGAGCTTTCGGCCATTTTACTCTCCATGACCTTCATCGGGAACTAATGCCAGTGTAGAAAACATGTCAATATAGAGGTATATCTTTATTGGTGTCATATATTTGGGGGACTTGTTTCTGACTTTAAATAAAGTTTCATATGTACATGGGTCTGAAAATCAACCTTTTCTATATTATACGTCAAAGAAGATGTATTCCATGAGTAAACAGACGGATATGCACTACACGTATGGCGGTGCAAATGACAATACAGCACGAGCACGTGTACTTTATGGAGAAAGGTACCCTGAGAGGAAGTTACCGTGTGCTAGAACATTCGCACAAATTCACCAACGTTTGAGAGAGAAAGGCGCATTTGAGAGGAATACTAGGGGAGTTGGGAGACCAAGAGCGGTACGAGGCATTGAGCTTGAACAATGACTTCTTCGTGCTGTGGATGCAGACCCATCACAAAGCACAAGACGCATGGCAGTAGGGAAACAGTCATATGACTTACTGGAGAATTCTGCATGAAAATCTTCTGTACCCGCATCACTTTCAACGTGTGCAAGGATTAAATGAGACGGACTTTAAGCCAAGAAGACGTTTCTACCAACGCATGCTACAACAGTGCACTGTATTCATCAATTTCCTAGCCTTTTTCTTATTCACGGATGAGGCTGGTTTTACTCGCGATCGCATCTTCAATTTTCAAAACACTCATAACTCGGCGTTTGAAAATCCTAATGAATTATGACAGGACAACCATCAACAGAGGTTCTCTTTCAATGTTTGGGGTGGAATCATTCCTGGTCACCTTATTGGTCTCTACTTCTTCCCTCCGTGTCTGAATGGACAAACCTATCTCCAGTTTCTCAGATAAGAGTTGCATCACTGATAATGTACCTCTGGACATCATCCAACGAATGCGGTTTTCACACGATGGTGCTACAGTTCATTTCAGTATGATAGTTCATAAGCTGTTGAATGGTCAATTTCCGCAAAGATGGATCGAAGGGGGCCCATTGCATGGCCTACTCGATCGCCTGATTTGAATACAATGGATTTCTTCGTCTGGGAACATTTGAAGTCCTTGGTTTATGCGACGCCTATACCTGATGTTGACATTCTGAGAGAACGTATCCGCATTGGATTTGACCAAATACAAAACACACCAGGAATTGTCAACAGAGTATGCCAGGGCATGAAACGCAGACTTACTGCATGAATCGAAGCAACGGGAAGCCACTTCGAGCAATTTTTGTAACTTTCGATTTTGTGTTGTAACTCTGAACTAAATTATTTTCAGACCCATGTACATATGAACTTTTTCTTAACTCGAATTGCCTCTGACTACTTATCGCCAGGCTATGATGCATTCATGGGACTCAAAATCAAACCTGCTTGGTTACCTGAATGAGTGAAGGGGAAATACTTCATGCAGAAAACGAAGGAGGTAGGGTAGAGCGACAAGGTGACGTCATGAGAACATAAGAGACAAGGTTTGACATCGCTGCTTCTGACTATTGTGCATATCGACTTCAACGTAGAAAATAGACACGAGGCCCGTGATCCATGACAGCTCTTACAGCTGTGTGAGTTCGTGTCAGACGACAAAGAATAATGCGGCGATTCAAAACTATTCGTGGTTTATTTATGCATGCAAAGTTTCACGCCGAATGCTGTTGAGAATGTCAACTCTACTAGCCTATTTCCACATATGATTCGATAGCTAGTATGGATTCCTGTGTAGTGTAGTGTTGTTACAAACTTTTAATTCAAAAAGATGAAGACGAAAACAACGCTGTAATATACCACATCTGATAAACAGTGCAACGATGGTGGCCAGTGTCTTTAGGAACCTGTGTGGAAAACTAAGGGAAGATCGCGAAAAATTGTAATTTTCTGAGGCGATATCCCAAATTAAATTTTGAATGCGAATTTCTTCTAATTTCGTATCCATCTTGTCTTGTCTGTCACTGTGAGGATCCAGGCACGTCAGCCAATGGCTTATTGTGGCCAGACCCCGGGAGGAAGGATGATATGAAAGAACTCTACAGTCGGCCAGAGCTTATCAAAGACGGAACTACTACAGTGGGTCCCTAACAGGTGCAGGGAGTTCCTCAGCCCGACGGAGTTCTAGGTCGTCACCTTTCCCTACAATTCGTGTTGCGAAGCTGAACATAAGTATTTCATAGGCAACCCCTATAGTTTCTGCAATTCCGAGGTGTCAATCCGCAGATGTTAGGCACTAGAAAGCTACAAAGCCTTCCTATCCCTAACAGGCATGCCATTCTCTATTGCCTGCTGCCAAATATAAAACTGCCGTAACCAAAACGGGCCAAGTATGGAATTGTATCAACTTCGCTAGTCTCTTTACATTATGGAAACTTTAAATACCTTGGGCATAATGAAGAACTACTTCGGATACTTTATCACGTATCCGCATATCTTCGATTTTGAGACTCTGCTATACTAACATTTGAAATATGGAATGATTGCTAAGCGAAGGGTGCGGGTTTTGATTCCCGGCTGGAGGTTTGAAATTTTTCTTTAGTGAAGATTATTCCCTACCCTCCCTAGAGTCTGGAATTATGAATGAGAGTGATCTAATGTGTAATGTAACTATAACCCAAGGAAAATACAATGACAATTACACACGAGCTGACACCATTCCCGAAATGGCAGTATGTTCCAAAGGTGAAAAGGCCGCTCATATGATCATTGTAGTTAAAAGCGAGCTATAAATGGACACTGTGTGTATATGTGTGTGGTGTGTGTAGTTGTGTGTGTATTTGTGTGTGGTTGTGCGTGTATGTGTGTATATGTGTGTGGTGTGTGTATATGTGTGTGTGGTGTGTGTGGTTTGGGTGTGTGTGGTGTGTGTGTATGTGTGTGAGTGTGTGTGGTGTGTGTGACTGTGGTGTGTGTCTGTGTGTGTGGTGTGCGTGTTGTGTGTGTGGTGTGTGGTGTGTATATGTGTGTGGTGTGTGTATATGTGTGTGTGGTGTGGGTGTGTGTGTCTGTGGTGTGTGTGCTGTGTGTATATGTGTGTGTGGTGTGTGTATCTTTGGTGTGTGTGCGGTGTGTGTGGTGTGTGTATATGTGTGTGGTGTGTGTATATGTGGTGCGTGTATTATGTGTGTCTGTGTGTGTGGTGTGTGTGGTGTGTTGTGTGTGTGTCTGTGGTGTGTGTGTGGTGTGTGTGGTGTGTGTATATGTGTGTGGGGTGTGTGGTGTGTGTGGTGTGTTGTGTGTGTGTCTGTGGTGTGTGTGTGGTGTGTGTATTATGTGTGTCTGTGTGTGTGGTGTGTGTATGTGTGTGGGGTGTTGGGTGTGTGTGGTGTGTGTATGTGTGTGGGATGTGTGGTTTGTGTGTTGTGTGTATTATGTGTGTGTGGTGTGTTGTGTGTGTGTGGTGTGGGTGTGTGTGGTGTGTGTATATGTGTGTGGGGTGTGTGGTGTGTGTATTATGTGTCTGTGTGTGTGGTGTGTGTTTGGTGTGTGTGTGGTGTGTTGTGTGTGTGTCTGTGGTGTGTGTGTGGTGTGGGTGTGTGTGGTGTGGGTGTGTGTATATGTGTGTGTGGTTTGGGTGTGTGTGTGGTGTGTGTTGTGTGTGTGTGCATATGTGTGTGTGGTTTGGGCGTGTGTGTGGTGTGGGTGTGTGTGGTGTGTATATGTGTGTGGGGTGTGTGGTGTGTGTATTATGTGTGTCTGTGTGGTGTGTATGTGTGGTGTGTGTATATGTGTGTGGTGTGGGTGGGTGTGTGATGTGCTGTGTGTGTGCGTGTTGTAAGTTGTTGTTTTTAACGCCCGCTTTTACTACTACGGCACCGCAGGCGGTGACACTGATGATACATGGAATGAAGATGGACAAAATATCCATTATTCACTTTGTGAAATGAAAATAGCTCCAATATCGTTTCAAAATAATTTAAATATCTCCATAACCTTACACTAATGACTTGAAGTGAAAAAATTGCCTCTCGAAAGCTAAAGAGACCTTCCGCAGCAAAATAGAGACAACTTGGTGAAACGTGATGTCTGCTTTTAACGAGTCGTCACAGATTTATCAGTAGCTAAACGCCTTGACCACGGAAAAAGTTAATATAAGTATAACCTACGTTATAAGTATAGTTTATCACTATTACCTAGTGAAAGGGGGGGGGGGCGAGAAATGAAGGTAATGACTCAGCAGGCGATTTTAATAAAATCTATCCGCGTAAGCAAACTATTTCCCAAAAGTAGGTACATTCAAACAAGCGGTAAGAATGTCATATGTCATATGGCCATAACGGTTAAAGCTGCGTTAAATAAGCACTAAAACTAGCCATACAGATCAAACAGAACATCTGCAAGATCAGCTGAGTTTCATCTAATATTCCTTTTTACATGGTTATTGTTTGTTGCGTGATTTAGCGGCAATAACAAGTTGAAGATCAGAAAAACAGAGAGATCGCTGGCAGTAATAATCCTGTAGTTTGTGTTGTGCTATTATGGCATTTCTATTTTCTAAAAATTTTGAAAATTTAATCAGATGAACGTATCTTTATCTTCAGCGTTTTCAAATTCATTTCATTGATAAAAAGTCCCCACATAAGTCACCAAACGTCAATAATGGAAACCTTAATCTTTTCTAATTTTTGTCGTCCGGAAAAATATCAAGCTGAATTACATGAGTGAGATTTTTCCGGATGTACTTTCTTAAGTACTCCCTTTTACAAACTATCTATGAGAAAAACTATAGACGATGGTAGTAGGTACTATGTAAACTGTTCTAAGAAATAAGGGTTGACATGACTGAGCCTTTTCTATATGAAGAAACTAACTTTAATTTCAATTAGTATTACTATGTATTTAAAATAAGTAATCGATTTTAGTAATATTGTGGTTTAAGAAATGTTCGTCAAATTGCAAGGGCATTTTGTGTTTGAAATGTGAAGTTTATTCGTATGAAATAATCTGATCGAATATTAGAACATCCCTCCATTCTTAGGTGAAATTGACACTAAAAGATTTATGTTGTCTGGAGCAACATTCATGCCTATGGAGGAAGTCTTCCTGATACAAGGACAAGCTTTTGTGGACACTATATGACTTCTCTGAATATTCATGTGATGAACTTTGTTGATTGTCGTGTGCGTGTTTCCAGAATGTCATTAACAAACAAAAACAAAAATATTGGTTTAATGCTATCGCTTGCACGCCGCAGCCAAGCAAACACAAAGCACGGCTAATAGCTCTGAATCATAGGAGAATCTGGGTTGATGAAGTCGTGGATGTAGAGTTGACAGAAAGGGAAACAACATAAGCGAAGTAGAAATCCATTAAATAGGACATGGATAAAGGGGTTTTGAAAACTCGATTGTATTTTATAGAACTCCGGGATAAGAATATCCTTCGGGAAAATATAATGTACACGAGGGCTCCTCTGAATCTCAGTATGCTGAAGGCCAATGAAGAAAATACATCAAGCTTTTAGGAGTGTGCTATTCCATATTAACCACTGTTGTTACAGATTGATGATATATCCATAGATTCATATTTTCTAGTAAATGCAGGTTGTCAAATCGACAAAGCGCACATTTAAAGTGAAGTATCTATTAACAATGACAACAAATCATTAATTGTCCACCTCTGTAGTGTGGGGTAAGCGTGTCTGCCCCACATTCAAGAGGTCCCGAGTTCGAACCTCGGTTTGGGTGAGAAATCCGGATGAGATTCTTTTTCTGGAGATTTTCCTTATCCCGAGAAGACAAATGTAGGGTAAATTTAAGTTCAATGAAGCCAAGACTCATTGGAGCGATGGTTCACCCCTTTCATTCATTCATCGGCGATATGACCTACCAGATTAAAGGACCTCAAATTTTAAAAAAAGAAAACATTGATTGTAAGGGAAGACGCTGACATGATATCCAGTAAAAATGAAATATTAAAGATATAGAAAATACCGACATTTTAAGCACTGCAAAATTGAGAAATTGAACAGACTGTAGCAGTTCTTAAACAGGTATTGCATAGCTTATATATTATGGAACGCGTGTTTTATGGAACCTGTTGTGAGCCAGAATGGGAACTGCTCAAAATGGTGACCTCTATCAATGCATAGGCGACATCGACTCACAAAATGATTCGCGAATCCTGTGGAGTATTCCTGGTGCGTTACGAAAGTCATCACTGGCTACAACAATGCGGGCAACCATCGTCTACTCAGAACCAATTAATGATGAATACACCATGTACGAAGAGCAAAAGTAAACAATACTCTGTGCATTTCATATGATGGTCCTATATTTTAAAGCAAACGCACATTGTCCTCAAAATGGAAAAGAAAGGAGAAAAATACTTATCCCCTCTTCGGGTTTGAACTCGATTTCTCGAGATTTTTAGGTTCACAGTCAGTCGACATAACCGTGCGACCAAAGTACACGTTTTAGAGCTGCTCTATATTTCTGTAGCCGCCCGCCACAACCTGTTATCCATCGCAGTGGAGTGCAGCCCCATGCAAAGTCTCCACTCTAAGCGCTTTTGGTAACGCTACAATTTAGAAATGTTTCTTCAGAGAGATATAGCAGACAGGCTTTACTAACTTCCTAATAAGCACTATTTCGATTCCAGTGGATAATATTGACATATTTCTTTCTGTTTATGATTTATTGGTCACACTCTCTAATTACTTTGAATACGTATAACTTATTAAGTTGACGTCGTAGACCATTGGTTTCCTGTCTCAAATTGATTGTCTGTGAACCCTCTATTACCAGTAAAATGCGTGCGGTGTTATTCATTTACACCCTGTACAAGAATGTGAAAAACAGTCAACACATTTTAAAATTAGTTGAAGTTGGTTTAAAATTAAGGGCGCATTAGATGGATATCTGGGCAAACCAGTGAATGTAAGGAGATGAAATTTTGCAGACAAGTGTTTAATTTACAGTTTAATACAGTATTGCTTTGTAACATCTTCGAAATTGGTTTGATCACTTGTTCATTTATAACCATTATCAGCATCATTTTGCATAAAAACTACTTTTGAAATTATTGAATAGACCATAAGACATTAAAGTAGGTACTTAATATACCAAAATTTAGATTGGAACTTATGAAGCGATTTAATGTTAAGGTTGTTTTAGAGTGCTCTTTATGAACTACTATCATTTCGAATGCTTTAATTTGCTGTTGCAAATGAAGATATAATACATTGCATATAGAAACGGAGTTTATCGATTGTAGCCGTGTCCTTTGAATGATGCAAGAAAAATGGAAGACAATGAACAGTGTTAGCAAAACCTTTGCTACAGTTATAATCGTCGCAAAACTTAAAGGCATATGGAGGCGGGGTGTACTACAGACTCCAGCGAATCCTAAGCTTGCCCCTCCTACCAGCGCTGCCGAATGCAGTATACGCATCTCACTCGCTCTTATGTACAGAATCTCTGGCGGTACACGCACTACGCTTGGCAACAGCGCTCCGCTTGAGCATTGACCAGCGTTCACATGCCTTTAACTTTTGCGAGCAGTATAATTGATTTAATATGCATACATACAGCTTATTTCCCTGAGTATCACAGACTTAATTACATAGTTGCTCTCTCTTCTTTCTATGTAGGCTTGGTGTATAATTTCTTAAAGAGTTAGCTATTTATTCTTAGACTATCTGGTTTGCAAAATCAAGCGGAGCACATATAACTGAACTAAACATTATCTAGATTTCATACTGTAGTCTTTGTTAGGTGCATGTGCTAATTAGTTGGCATTTTATACATCAAAGCTCGAATATCGTTTATCAGCAAATTTTTAATTTGTTTGAAACTGATAGAAAAAATATGAATAGTTTATATGCAGACTCCCTTAAAAATGTACAAATTGTAGGATTATTTCCTAAAAGTTCACTAAATACCTGAATGGAAAACAGAAGTTTATGAATGCACCTAAAATGTATCGCTGTACGTGCATTTACAACTTGTTTATAACGACCTTTATCTTGGCTCCTAAATATGAAATTAATATATTTTTCTGAGTGTTTAATCTTGAGTTAGGCTGCTCACACAGGTGGGCACATTTTTTTTATTTTTGTGTTATTTATCTTGAACGGCACCTCGAAAGCTGCATTAACTCTGAATCCTCAACTTTTTACTGAAACACGATATTTCCTCTACATAACGCAAGTGGCACAGAAAGTGCATTTTAAGAGGACGGGAATTCGGACTGTTCAAAATCTAAACTTCTAAACTGAATCTATACCATATTATAGTTATGTATGAAAAGTGTTTTTGCAAATGTTGATACATATATTATGCCATTTTGGAATTATGCATTTTTAAATATAAATTTAGGCTATTTCATATAAAATGTACCTTATGATGCAATTTTGATAAATGAGAACTTTGGTTAAAAAATTAAGTTGCTTATTGAGTTGGGAAATAACTTTGTTCAGAAATAGACATTTTTATAAACAACTGCTGTTCAGTTTATCAGTAATTTTTGTAAAGACAAAAGAAAACTGTACTTATAAAATATTCCTGTTTTTGGTGACATAATACACATGAACTACAGTAATAATTACACAGAAAATATTAGTTAGCATGTACTAGAGAAACTGTTTTGAAAAGTTCATTCTTATAACGTCGAAATTTCATCGCAAGAAGCGCTTCAAATGCTGATAATTGTCAAAGGTATTACAAGTGAAAACATGTGTTGATGTCCGATCTTATTAACTCATCTGAAATTATGCTTATGCATTTTTCATAAAATAGTAGATTTTACTTGAGTGCATAATTTAGAAAATGATTAACATAAAGGTATGCACCTGAAGTTATAATAGCACTTCCGAATATTACCTTTTTAACGTGAGAAATATCCGGAGAGTTAGAAATGCATGCCACGCCTTCTTGCTAGAGTTGTTTAAATCATCACGTAACTCGCTCAGTTTTATCCAGATTTACAGGACAAATTTCCCAAAGAATCAGACTCATTAATTTAAAATGGCAAATGTCGAATTTTTTACCGTTTTTGCCCCATTTGCACCGATCGATCCCATTGAAGTTCAATGTCAAACCTCCATTTTCGTAGTTTTCCGCTAGAGAAAGTAATAATTGTGTAAAGATACACTATTTGTTTTTATAAATTGGTTGCAAATTTGCAGCAAGTTGGTTCCACATGTGTAGAACAATGTGCGGCCTGTGTGAGTAGGTATATTATTGGAACAGCCCCCTCAAGGAACTGGAATGTTGCCGAGATGTGACGTATGGTAAAGGTGACATTCATGTTGCGCTGATTCATCATCAAGATCTAGTCAAACGCCACCACCTGAAGATGAAGAACCCTAATTGAATGACGGGGGTGACATTTACCCTGTGATCAAGCAGCCTCCTCAATCACACCAACTTGTCCTCGGCGTGCAAAGCCAAGGGGTTATGTTGGACGTCTAGACGCCCTGGTCTTTATTTAGGCGCCGCCGTATTCACACGCGACCGACATCACGATAAGTCCACACTCGGAGTTCAAACAAGTTGCTTTTGCAAAGGCGCTTTACACTTCCAACGATAAATTTTGCGTTCTTTTGTATTTGTCCTCAGCTTTAAAGGCTCATATGAGCAGAACGGATGTGGGAAGTTACTAGAGAATTTGCCTGAGGCTGACCTTCAAAATCACGACTCGTAATTCTTCAGAATGCTAATCACCCTTCCAGAGCCTATAATCTAAAACGTAATAACTGGCAGAGCCTATGACTTATTATAAACTAGAGATTTAGCAGAAAAATCGTTATTATGCTTTCATTTCGTTTTGATTAACCTGTAAGAAGTATATGGAGCAAGAGCACCCTTGGTAACATGTGCGACTCACATATGAAGGTACCGGATTCAAACCCCCTGAGGCGACCAACCTGACCGAAGATTTTTTCGTGGTTTTCTCGGTCGCTAGGTGGATGCTGCCGTATCAGGCACTGAGCTGACCACCCGTCCTGGATATGCGATGATCCGGAGTTTGCTTGCTCCTCGACAGGCTACTGGCCCAAAGCATTGACTTGTAAATCCTTGTGGGTGTGTGTCCTACAAAAAGGCGGGTAATCCGAGGGAGAACAAAAAGAAGAAGGAAAAAGAAAAGAAGACTTTTTAGATCCCCTAGCATAGTTTTCTAAACAACGAAGGATTCAGAGAAAGGTTATTGGAAAGATTACTGGTTCGATTCTCGTCGACCGCCCACTCTGCTTCAATTTCTTGTGGTGTTCCCTGTTCGGTAGGATGATGAATGCTGGGGTGATTTCTCATCTACCACGATTTCCTCTCCGTCACGTCCCTTTTATTCCCTGTCTTCTCATCTTTTAGGTGTGCTTCTACACGTCGTGGCGTATGGTGGTGCCGGATCGATAGCGCAGTTGCTTGCTCAAAGGAAAGGGTACTCTCTACGGACACTAGAGGGCTGCTGCATCGTCGGATCGTTCATTGCCCTTTCTAAGCAGCTGTAGTAGGGCTGGTTCTTTGAACTTGGAATTATTAGGGACTTCTGCACGTCTCTGTGGCCCGTAGCGTCTTCTGGTTCCTTCACTTCATCTCTTCCTCTTGTGTGTGTGTGGTAGCCGCAATATATTTATGTATATCTAAGTGTGCGAGGTGCCCTCCTTTGTTGTTTAATCCCTAGACCTTACTATCTCTACAACGGATAAATGATAACATCACATATTGCAATATTCATGAAATTACAGATAACTCCCTTCAGTTTTTAAACAAAATAGCTCCCTCTACAAATCAGTCTAGTTATTAATTTAACAAAGACAGTAGCTTTACTTACAATATTATTCGTTTTATTCAATGAAGGTAGCCATATTTGCATTTACAGAACACCTGAGGTCTTGCATTTCCAACACAATGTCTTTAGTTGCAGTTCCTGTTTCTCCAAAAGGCATATCGATCTTGAGTGGCGGTACAGAAAATTTCCAATTTTGGATTCAGCAAAACCTCCAAAATGGATTTTCGGAGCTCCCTGCTCAAATGTTTGGAAACAGTTTTGGATTTCCATATACACGAGTGTTTGAGATTGTTTTACATTCTCTGCTCTCTGAGATGTAGTGGATCAGATGGTCAAGTTTCGTCTGACATTCCACAGAAATATCTCAGAAACCATTTTGTTTTGCGTGTGATCTAATGTGCCAAATATCTGTTCCTAGGCAAATGTATTTTTTGGGAACCACAGTTAAATTGCAGACTAATAAGATCCGCAAACTCTGCTGAATGTGTTTCACTCAAATCTTGTATTTGTAGCTTGATTTTCTGCTTTACTATGTCTTGGTTTTAGTGCATTGTGTTATTTGAAATTATAGCAGCCTTGAAGAGTATTTTCAGCTGGTAAGTTCTTTAGATAGCTGCAGCTCTTTTAGCCCCAGGAATTCTAAAAAGGATATGTTGTGTTTTAGTCGATCGAGCCTCACTGGAACTCCAGATAAAGCTTTTCTTTTTGATGAAGAAAACTGGCTACTTTGTCCTAAAGATAGTTTTCTCAAATTACACTGCTGTATTCATTGTCTACCGAAATACTATTCTTACTAGCAGTAAAATCATTGTAGCAATTCTCACTTTCAGTCTTGTTGAACAACTGAGTGTATTTTTCTTGAAAACAGGAATTAGTTGCAGGCATTCTTTACAGTGCCGTCATAAACGATGGCAGAGCAATTGAAGCTTATTTTGGCTTTTTCTATTCTTCTAATGAACCGACTTCAACAAACGAAGTAGCGTTTTAAAGTCCTGTTCCAAGGCTATCATAATACAGTAAGAAAGTTGACCTAGCTATATTAGTCTACGCGTAACACAATTTCTCTGCCAATGGGCCAATTTCAACAAACAGGCCAGGATATTAAAGGTCTCGTCAAGAGCTTTCAGAAAACCTAAAGAAAGTTGACTTAGTTATCTTAGTCTACGCGTAAGTCACAATCACTATAAACCTTATTTCGGCCATAATTCCTCTGTTAATCAATTGATTTCAGCAAACGAGCTAGCGTTTTGAAGTCATCTTCCAGGGCTATCAGAATACAGCAAGAAAGCTGACCTAGCTATATTAGTTTATGTGTTACAGCTCGTCCCGTCTGTCTGTTTGAAATAGAAATACAACGTATTACACTTTACAGCTGAAATGATGGGACTTATGAAATATTTATATGTACCTTTATATCTCTTGTATCTCGAAGAAAATGACTTAACAATTGCGACAAAAATGTTTATTAGTTAACGTTTTGCTTTTCAAGTTTATCTCAGTAAGTATCTTCTCCAAAAAAAAAAAAAAAAACAAAAAAAAAAAAAAAAACAAAAAACAAAAAACAAGATTTCACAAAAAATGGGAGAAAAATGCCGAGCGAAGCTCGGTCACCCAGGTACTACTTGTTAATACAACATAAATTTATTAATACGTAGTCGTAAAAATGTATCGTTGAAATACTTATTACACAGAGAATTTTAACAAAATTATATACGTACGCATATGCAAATAATATGGATATACACTCCATGATAAAATATAACGTATTATTTTTCTGCACAGCCAAAGTCTCTGGGCAGGAATGCTGAGATGCTGCGACTTTGTTTCGAGCGATTACATCATCTCGAACATCAATCTGCATGGACTCCTCTTCAGCAACATTGTTGCCTTTGGAACTTCAGCTATTGCTTTAATTGCTGAGATTGGTGACTGTGCTACTTCTTCTTAGCACCACTGTTTTACACTCTTTCCATTTAGTGATACTAATGTTGTAACATGCACACAACAAACACCCGACCGTTAATAATTCTTGTTCACAATGAACCCGTTTCCTAAGCCGACCCCTTGCCAAATATTTGAATGCGGTCATTAGTAGCATTGTTTTGACTCATATTTTACTTAATATTTAGACCTCGTGGGTCGCGCAGCTGTGAATGGGTGCTTTTTTTCAGCTGCAGACGTAAGAGCTTTCGTACACCAGAGCCAATAGTTGATTTACTACTTTAATTAATTATACTGTGCGAAAACTACGAATCTATTTACAAGAACTATATTTATTCCGTATGATATAGTAACAGAAGGAATGTCAATGTCTAATACTGTAGTGACCAGAAAAGGGGAACAGAACTACACCTTGAATAAGAAGATGCTATAACTGCCATAGATATTCGTCACAGTCAGAAATAAACCATAGGTAAAGAATAACTGAAACCATTCACTATAAGCTAATGAAGAAACATTTTATGTGTTGCACTCACATCACTTTTTCTACTCACTCTGGTACAAAGTATTCTTATCAACACTTATTCTTCTATCTACTTATGTTAATCGAGATAGGCATAGGCAAAAATTGCTTTATTGTATATTTCCTTGTAGGTTGCAACGTGTATAGAAGATTGTAGTAGGATTAAGTCATGGCCAAAGCTTTTAAGAGCTACTCGTATTTGTTGTGTGATGGCTTTAACATTTCATTCTCTTTGCGTGACCAGGAATAAAAAAAAAATTTTGTTGCACTCACATGACTTTCTCTACTGTTGTACAAACTAAACTACTCTTAGAAACGCTTATTCTTCTATCTACGTTTGTTAATCAGATCAATATTTGCAGAAATTATCGTATTGCTAATTTTCTTGGAGCTGCACGGCGAATATGGATTTCATAGGCTTTAAATGATAGTCAAATCTTTTAAGAGTTGGTCATTATGTAATGACAATGTAATTCCCTTCTCTTTGAAGGTTCAAGAGATTAAAAAAAGAAACGAATAACAACTTGCCATCTCAGTAAGTATAAATACTGGAAAATTTAAGCAAATAACAAGGTATCGTAACTAATGAGAACGCCAGTTACTGCTAATCACGCTTGATTTGCCTTCTAATCGGTTAACGTAGGGCTAACGTTAACGTTACACTTAAGTCACTATTGTACAAACTCAGAGCAACACAACGGTGGAATCGAATCACAAGTGAAACGTCACTACCGGATCACAACTCACACGGAACTGCACTCGGCACCATTCATAGCGGCTGTTCACTGAACGCTTCGTATAAGTTTTAACTGTCAAACAAGGCACTCAGCAGCGCCTTATACACGTCGTGCACACAGTGAGAAAGTTTCTAGAAATGGAATATCCTCGACTATCCGAAAACGAAAGATCCGGAGCCCAGAATGGCACACAATAACGATTGTTTCCATATGACCTATTGTCCTGTCAGCGGACGGTCATTAACGCAGGTAGGCCCTAGGGTCCTTGGAAGACGCTGAACTTAATACCAAGTTTGGTATTTAACCGACTTTTTATTTTTTGAGTTATACTGACACAGGCGCACATACATACAGATATTTTTAAATACTTTTTTTGGATTCAGGATATCTCAAAACACGTATTTCCGTTGAAATCTCCGTATAAAAGTTTTGGGTGGAACACAATACTTCCTCTACTAACTGTAAGTACGTAGTAAAGAGGTAAACGGCGTCCTATTTATACTAAGCTATCTATACAGGGTGTTTAAAAAGTGTCCGATATTGCAAAAGGAGCTGGGATTGGTCAGAATTGGAATAAATGTTTCTATAAACATATGTCCGGAAACAAATACTTGTTGAGGTATGAGTCATTTTAGAAAAATGTGCAATGTATGCACATTTTCGATAGGTTTGGCATACACCAATTTCTTTAAATGTCCCCATAGTCCAAAACTTAATGGATTGAGGTCCAGTGAACGGGGAGGCTAAGCTATTGGACCTCATTGACCAGGGGTGGTGCCCCGTCATGCATAAACCACATGCGTCGTCTTTCCACAAGCACAACTCCACCAAAAGTACGGGTAACTTATCGCGCGGCAATCGATGATACACAGCATCTATTGATCTGTTCGGTAAAATGTATAGGCGTCGAAATCTATCACCCACAATTCCTGTTCACACATTGGGACTAAATCGATCCTGATACTTAAACCAAACATTTAAGGTAATGCGTATGTGAAATTTCGCCAAAAATCACTAAATATCCACAGTTTTGTTTTTGTCTCATAAAATACTTCAAACGTTTTACTCCAATAAAACGATAATGTTTTTACTCTAGGGCAAATATATCTGACGCCACGTGACTTAAATAACCTCTGCACACATAGCTTAGTCGCCACGCCCCCTTACATGGAGACATCATGGTATACGAGTACAATGCTTATAAATTACACTATCATAGTCTCTGGATTCAAAATTAGCACCCATTCTGAAGTGAAAGGAAACTTGGATGCATTGGCAAGCCTGTTAACATGGAATAAAGTCGGGTGTTTGTATTTATCCCGTTATTTTGTTGTATGTATACGTTTTGTTCTTATGCAGTTTTGGCATGTTTTTTGGTGGTGGAGTGTTTCCCAGTGTGTTATAGAAGGTTCATTAGTTAGAAAATAGTCTTAGCTAAATAGAAGGGTTTTTGATTTGCGTTATTTGTCTTATTATAGAGCTAGGTTCCAGATGTAGAAGACCGCATAACCGGCCGGGAGGGCTCGGGGTGCTGACCACGTCCCACCCTCCAATACTGCACCTCACCAATGACGCCTGTAGTGGGCAGAGGTGGGGGATGCAGCGGCTGGGCGGTAGGCCTTGGCCCCTTGTGGGCTGTCGCGCCGGGGTTTAGTTATAGAGCTAGGTTAGATAACTTTTTACAATGTGAACCGATTAGTTCATAAGCGTAACAGAGGCAGGACAAGCTCAAAAAGACGTTCCCAGGGATACAATTTAGTTGCAAAAAGATGGAAGACAGATAATACAGTACAAGAAACTGTGTGTTTGGGCCCATCAACCCCAGAAGGTGATTAGTCTCAGAGTTTTTCCATGCAAGATTGTCAAGCCCCTAGCACCAATCTCAAGGCAATGACTGTGGTTCCAAAAGAAAGTTATGTATGTTTTGTAATGAAAAAGCTGAGAGCAATGCAGGAGAAGATGTTTCATCAGAATATGTTTTAGTTCACAGTAGTTTCTGGCATCAGATACATAAAGGGACAGTATGTGCTAATTGTGGAGCAAATAATTTGAAAACTTCATTTTCAAGGTATATGGGTTTTGATGCAAAGGTGACAGTGACCTGCAACTCTTGCAATACCATTTGTAATGAGAATTACACTAGTCCAAGGATGACAGGAGCAGATTCAAACCGTCCTCCATTGAAGTCAACCGAAGAACAATTGAAACTTTGCTTAGTCTAGGAAAAGGTCGTGCAGGATTAGAGCAGTTCTGTATGTCCATGGGTATGCCACTTATTAGCGCCTCCTCCTATAACGCTCACTTGATAGAACGAGCCTAACAAAACCAAATCATATGTGACAATGTAGTACAAGAAGCTGCAACTGCTGTGTGCCAGAGTTATCCTGCCACCAATCCACAAATTGATGCAAATGGAATTATTGATGTCACTGTCTCATATGATGGAACATGGCAGAAGAAAGAGCTTCCTTCATTGCATTGTATTGGTATAGTAACTGATGTTGACAGGGCTAGTAATAGATTTTGAAGTTTTATCAAAATATTGCTGTATATGCTCACAAAGTAAAAAAAAATCTGATGTGTTGCACTCACATGACTTTCTCTACTCTTGTACTAACCATTCGTACAAACTCTTATTCCTATATCTTCTTCCTAATTAGTTGCAGATATTTTCTTACTCGTTTTCTTGCACGTGCAACGGGAATATGGGAATACAGCAGGCTTTGAGCGATAGTCAAATCTTTTAAAGCTTTCAAATTCCGTTCTCTTTGCACAGCTAACATATAAACAAAATGAGCAACGATGTTTCATTTGACGAAAGTTTAAGTTTTCCAAAATTAACACAAATAACAAGGAATATCTCCGAAATGGTTCACCCTACAAAAAATTTTATTTAGACATAAACTGTGTGTTTTAACAAGATCTACATTTTTATAGTAAGATTCGGTCTATCCCTTACGCTTTACCAGTTATACAAAAATCATCCAGAGAAAATAAGACTTGATGGGCTATAGCCAGAAAATTCAAGATATCCATTTCATTTGTTATAAAAATAACTCAAGCATATGGCATTAATCAAAATCGTTAGAGCCATTTTCAAGAAAATTAAAATTTTCGAACAATTTTCCATGTAACCATGAAAAGTAATATACCCATTGTGGAGCAAATGGAAACTGCAATTTATGCAACAATATTTCACTGTATGTCCACAAATCAAAATCCACAACATCAAAAGTGCCCAGATGGTGAAACATCTTAGTGCTTTTTCAACCGTGCTATTGCAAAGGGTGAACAAGTTCCTCACATGAGAGTCCAACTATAAACAGTGAAGTGGTAAAACAATTAATTCCTTTGTATGCTAGACTGGCCAATGAAGAACTTCTCCAAGCATGCATGTACTTCAGGAAAAGACAAAATGCCAATGAGGCTCTTCATAGATCAGGTAGAAGAAAGATAGAGACAGCCGAAATTAAATTCCGTAGCAGACTATACACTTTTAGATAAAAAACACAACACGAAAATTAGGACAGCGTTATAAATATACAATATAAAAGACAGAATATAGCAAACAAGAACAAACTGGCCAGAATATATAGACAGAATGTCACAACACAGATTACCACAGATTTTGCTTCAATATCAACCAAAAGGCAGAAGAAGAGTGTGACGTCCACTTACTGAAGAAGAAGAAGAAGAAGAAGAAGAAGAAGAAGAAGAAGAAGAAGAAGAAGAAGAAGAAGAAGAAGAAGAAGAAGAAGAAATGAAATTTTGTATTTTAACTTACATTTGCATGTTATAGCAGTGGTAAAAAATTTCAGAAACATTTGTTAAAAAATGTGGCATTTTGAAATCTTGCAGATTCATTACTTTAATGGACGATGGATTGGTCAAGGAGATCCAGCAGCATGGTCTCCGCTTTCGCCGGACCTCAATCCATTGGATATCTGGCTATAGGGACATTTAAAGCAATTGGTGTATGCCAAACCCATAAAAAATGTGGATAAGTTGAACATTTTTGTAAAATGGCTCATATCTCAGCACGTATTTGTTTCCGGGCATATGTTTACAGGAACATTTATTATAGTTTTGACCAATCCTAACTCCTGTGGCAATATCGGACACTTGACGAACACCTGTATGTAATGAATAACACAATCAATTTAATTCAACTTAATTGAAATTATACAATTTTCTGTAAGAAAAACCATAAATGCGGGATTCCATATAAAAAGCCTAATAGAATTAATTAACAGTGTTTTCAGATACGTTTTGCCTACTTATCGAAGTTTAACGCATCCTAGGTCACTGCATTATTTTTTTATTTTAAACTTGTTTATTTTCTCCGAAGACAGAAAATGACCTGGAAGTTATGCGTGGAAGAGGGGGAGGCAGATATTCATCTTCAACAGTCATACATAGACTGTGGTGCCTCTATGGTGCGTATTAAAGTGACTAGCTAATTACAAATATTTGATGACGCACCTCTCATAGAGGGAGCTACGTTACGTCACCTGGCTTCTGGCGTACAGAAAGATGTATCCTACACTCATCGCTATCGTTACAGCAGGGAGCATATGCACGAAGACGGGTGCGTGCAGTTTGCACTGTAGCTTTGCTGCGTCACGTGACTTACCAATGCATAGCGAGCGAGAATGAAAGAGATAGTGTACTGTTTCTCTCTTTTTCTCTGCGCAGTGGCTTCTCCCACCCAGCTTTGTGCGTGCTCTCGACTGTAGCACGCTGGGTGGAAAAGAAACCTTCCGCGCGTAATTGGAAAGCATTTGTGTCTGAACGATAGTCGAAGGATTTACTGTGCTTTGGATGAGAACAGAATGCTGTGGGATAGGGCTTTATAAGCATACGTAGTTTTTAAAATTATATAAATTGTATTTCTATACTTCAATGATGATAAAGATGGTTATTTAGCCAATTTCCAATTTAAAATAGAAGCTTTCTGATCTTGCCAATGTATTCCTCTACCGTTCATAATTATTTCTTTAGATAATTACTTCCATGATGCAGTTCCATGCCCTTTTGTAAATTCGTGTAAATATACCGTTATACACGGCATTCAAGTGGACAATTTTCTTTTCACTGTGTCAGTTGTGAATTCGAGCTTTGTCTTATGCAATACGTAGATACGAGTAAGACAATGCAGTGTGACAATGTTGCATACTATTAGATGCGATAACTCTTAACGAACTGAAGCTGGAAAAGCGGTACTGCTAATCCTTATACATTGACGCAATGGTGAGCACCACGTTAGTTTCAACAGAACGTTTGTCAATAAATTAAAATTAAAATAAACAACATTCTCTACATATCGTTAACGTACGTCTGGTTGCCCTCCAGGTGCTAGCGGATTTACGTTTCTACTGTCTCTGAATTGTTATGTTTTGTATAGCCGAATGTGGGGGCGGCCGTTGAGTGTACTATCTGGCAAAGCCATGAAGTGTAACTGCCCAGCTGTATATATGGGCTTACCTCACAAACACGGCGAGACAGTGTATGTACACTATGTTCAGATGCAATCATATCTTCAGGACAGCAATGTCTCATATATCGGCAGGCGCGAGAGATCATCTATTTGTGTTTTATCACTGACTATACGCCAGATTACTATTATTTCGCTCTTATAATAAACAAGA
>CM060964.1:182660196-182687696 GCA_030765045.1 Tenodera sinensis
TAAACCAGATTGTTTCAGCAATATTCTAGGCTTGTATTATCTGGGCCATTGGCTTTGCTGTTTTTCATTATTTTCAAGGTTAATTGTGGTTCATTTAGTGTAATTAAATCTACTGGTGAGTTAAGTCTTGGTAATATCTTCTTTTGTATATTCTTCACCACTGAGCAAATGTTCATAATATTATGTCCAGGTTTCTTTACTTATTATATTTATTCTTGCTGTGTCTGTTGTATCTGATTAAGATGTACATATTTTATGAGCGAAAATTCTATATTAGATCTTTATTTATTTTCTAATTAGTCAATAATGAGACAGTTTCCACAGCTAGACAGTAGTCTAAGTAAATATCACTTCTTCTCTATAAAATAATGTCTTGTAATTACCTGATTCTTTATTTTATCACTTGCTATAGTATAATCCATTAATTATCATTCCTTGGTGTGTACTTTTCAATCTCTTTTTTCCTGAAGAAGGTTTTCATTATTGTAATTGATTTTATGCTGCAAGTTGTACAAATTCTTGTCCATTTCTGTTGATATGATGTTCTTCAAAAGTGTCAACTAAACCTTGTATTGATTGGATGCCGACCTTAGCATTTACGTCCCCACAAGCCATGACATAGTCTTTTGTGATTATCTTTGTTACCGTTTTCTGTAATTATCATAAAATACTCAAGTATGTTGGTTTCTTCTCTCTTCTGAGGCATTAACACCTATAACTGTAAAATATCTTCGCGCTATTTGAAATCTGTATGTTACTATTCAATCATGCACATAGCTGCAGCTATTTCATTTTTCCGTTTATTTCAATTAGATTGCCACTCCGGAGGAGCCACGTTTGTCTTGGGATATCTTGCTATACATATATCATTGTGAAATCCCTCAGCTCCTTTGCATCTTCCAACTTCTCCTTAGTTGTAGTAATAAGTCTCAGCCTTATTACTGCAACATCCGTACTTCTCTTTGAGTAAATTATTTAGTTCTTCTTTACTTGCAAGTCCTCTTAAATACCATGTAACTGTACTCAACCTTTCCATAACACCAAGTCGTTTGACTTTAACATGCCTAGTTTGTCGATCAATTAAACCGTCCGGCTGTTTTCCTTTGCCAAGATTATGAGCAAGATTTATTTTACGTGGAGGGGGTATCAACCACCAACCTGGGGCTCCAGGGTCTTTCTATTGGGGGTTTCTTCCCATAGATGATTGTTTTTCAGAATAACGAGGATCACCTTCCTTGGAGTCATCTTCTCTTACGATAAGCTGTCCTACAGGACTGTTGAGCCTCATCTGCTCCTTCTGGTTTATTTTTAGCTTGTTGTTATTATTATTATTATTATTATTATTATTATTATTATTATTATTATTATTATTATTATTATTATTATTATTATTATTATTATTATTATTATTATTATTATTATTATTATTATTATTATTATTATTATTATTATTATTATTATTATTAACAACGAGGTACATTTGCATCCTTTCTTCAGTCCAGTAACCGATGTTTTCATTATACAGCCCTTTAGGCCATCCTCAGAAAAATGGTAGTGTATGTGAGTGCACAGAAGCAACCGTGAGCTGCAGGACAAGTATATTTATCTGAAGAAATGTTTTAAATAAACCTCGGCGACAATTATATCACACTTGCAAGCATTCTAGACTATTATAGAAAAAAAGCTTGTGGTTATTTACATGGAAGTCCTACATCTGAAATCAGTAAACTAACGGTTTATTCTCGTTATCAGCACGTGACTAGCATATATAGTCGGATGCTGAAGAGAGAAAAAGCCGTAAATTAGCAAGCGAAGGTAAAACGAATTTCAACTGAATACTGAATACAATACCAATGTCATAGAACTCCTTTTCCCGTACGATTTGTATGTATTACACGGTTGTTTAGATCTGAAGGCTCATCCAAATATTGTTCTGAATAAATAAATAATTTTTACGCTGGATTAATCCCAGAAATACGCAAGCAGGTTTGATGCGTTCATAGTGCAGGCAGGAGTTTCTAGTGGGTGTGGCCATCTACGATAGCGACTCCCACAATACGAGGTGCTCTCAATAACATCACTTTTCCCTTCTACATTTAAAAAAAAAAAAAAAAAAAAAAAAAAAAAAAAAAAAAACCTAATACGTTTCAAAACAGTGAACCTAAAAGTTAATTAACTTTTCTCATTAAGTATGTAGCAACACTGTTTCTTGATCGTTAATGAAAGAAGGTGGTCTTTGTATTGTCATATTTAACGCACAAAACGGAAAGCGAATACAGCTGAAGATACCAATAACCATTTATGTAATGAGTATGCAATACTTTATATTGTGGCACGAGTGGCTATTTAACGACTAAGCAGTAGTTAATTGTACATTCCAGAGGTGGAAGAATGTCTTTCTTATGGTAGTCAAGGATAATGCAATATTTATGCATTAGACTGCTGAGCACCATTACAAAAACAGTTATACAATCAGACAGGAAAAGGCACGCGAGAGTCTAAATGCGTCCCGTATTATCCACATTTGCATTACACGATTGTACGTCTTCATACAACTTAAATGGAATAGCAGCATTATTAAGCCTTATAATGTGAGCTATTGCTACAAATTGTGGTTTAACGAGATTTGTATGTTTTGTGCAGTAAAATATTTTCAATCTCTTATGGTTTACTAAATGCACAAAAGCCATTCAGAGTGAAGGGGAATTCTGACACAATTACCAGAAAATTCAAGTGTGGCGCCGGCCCATGGCAGCGGTAGCAGCAAAGGCTTGATTGGAGAGGCAGGGGCGGTAGCGAAGCCTCGAGACCGGATGTTGCAGAGGCAGGGGCGGTAGCGAAGTCTCGAGACCGGATGTTGCAGAGACAGCGGCACTAGCGAACCCTCGAGACCGGATGTTGCAGAGGCAGCGGCACTAGCGAACCCTCGAGACCGGATGTTGCAGAGGCAGCGGCGCTAACGAACCCTCGAGACCGGATGTTGCAGAGGCAGCGGCACTAGCGAACCCTCGAGACCGGATGTTGCAGAGGCAGCGGCACTAGCGAACCCTCGAGACCGGATGTTGCAGAGGCAGCGGCGCTAACGAACCCTCGAGACCGGATGTTGCAGAGGCAGCGGCACTAGCGAACCCTCGAGACCGGATGTTGCAGAGGCAGCGGCGCTAACGAACCCTCGAGACCGGATGTTGCAGAGGCAGCGGCGCTAGCGAACCCTCGAGACCGGATGTTGCAGAGACAGCGGCACTAGCGAACCCTCGAGACCGGATGTTGCAGAGGCAGCGGCGCTAACGAACCCTCGAGACCGGATGTTGCAGAGGCAGCGGCGCTAGTGAAGTCTCGAGACCGGATGTTGCAATGGCAGCGGCGCTAGTGAAGTCTCGAGACCGGATGTTGCAGAGGCAGGGGTGGTAGCGAAGTCTCGAGACCGGATGTTGCAATGGCAGCGGCGCTAGTGAAGTCTCGAGACCGGATGTTGCAATGGCAGCGGCGCTAGTGAAGTCTCGAGACCGGATGTTGCAGAGGCAGGGGAGGTAGCGAAGTCTCGAGACCGGATGTTGCAATGGCAGCGGCGCTAGTGAAGTCTCGAGACCGGATGTTGCAGAGGCAGGGGCGGTAGCGAAGTCTCGAGACCGGATGTTGCAGAGGCAGCGGCGCTAGTGAAGTCTCGAGACCGGATGTTGCAATGGCAGGGGTGGTAGCGAAGTCTCGAGACCGGATGTTGCAATGGCAGCGGCGCTAGTGAAGTCTCGAGACCGGATGTTGCAGAGGCAGGGGTGGTAGCGAAGTCTCGAGACCGGATGTTGCAATGGCAGCGGCGCTAGTGAAGTCTCGAGACCGGATGTTGCAATGGCAGGGGTGGTAGCGAAGTCTCGAGACCGGATGTTGCAATGGCAGCGGCGCTAGTGAAGTCTCGAGACCGGATGTTGCAGAGGCAGGGGTGGTAGCGAAGTCTCGAGACCGGATGTTGCAGAGGCAGCGGCGCTAGTGAAGTCTCGAGACCGGATGTTGCAATGGCAGCGGCGCTAGTGAAGTCTCGAGACCGGATGTTGCAGAGGCAGGGGTGGTAGCGAAGTCTCGAGACCGGATGTTGCAGAGGCAGCGGCGCTAGTGAAGTCTCGAGACCGGATGTTGCAATGGCAGCGGCGCTAGTGAAGTCTCGAGACCGGATGTTGCAGAGGCAGCGGTGGTAGCGAAGTCTCGAGACCGGATGTTGCAGAGGCAGGGGTGGTAGCGAAGTCTCGAGACCGGATGTTGCAATGGCAGCGGCGCTAGTGAAGTCTCGAGACCGGATGTTGCAGAGGCAGGGGTGGTAGCGAAGTCTCGAGACCGGATGTTGCAATGGCAGCGGCGCTAGTGAAGTCTCGAGACCGGATGTTGCAGAGGCAGGGGTGGTAGCGAAGTCTCGAGACCGGATGTTGCAATGGCAGCGGCGCTAGTGAAGTCTCGAGACCGGATGTTGCAGAGGCAGGGGCGGTAGCGAAGTCTCGAGACCGGATGTTGCAGAGGCAGCGGCGCTAGTGAAGTCTCGAGACCGGATGTTGCAGAGGCAGGGGTGGTAGCGAAGTCTCGAGACCGGATGTTGCAATGGCAGCGGCGCTAGTGAAGTCTCGAGACCGGATGTTGCAGAGGCAGGGGTGGTAGTGAAGTCTCGAGATCGGATGTTGCAGAGGCAGGGGTGGTAGCGAAGTCTCGAGACCGGATGTTGCAATGGCAGCGGCGCTAGTGAAGTCTCGAGACCGGATGTTGCAGAGGCAGGGGTGGTAGCGAAGTCTCGAGACCGGATGTTACATAGGCAGCGGTGGTAGCGAAGTCTCGAGACCGGATGTTACATAGGCAGGGGTGGTAGCGAAGTCTCGAGACCGGATGTTGCAGAGGCAGGGGTGGTAGCGAAGTCTCGAGACGGGATGTTGCAGAGGCAGGGGTGGTAGCGAAGTCTCGAGACCGGATGTTACATAGGCACCGGTGGTAGCGAAGTCTCGAGACCGGATGTTACATAGGCAGCGGTGGTAGCGAAGTCTCGAGACCGGATGTTACATAGGCAGGGGTGGTAGCGAAGTCTCGAGACGGGATGTTACATAGGCAGCGGTGGTAGCGAAGTCTCGAGACCGGATGTTACATAGGCAGGGGTGGTAGCGAAGTCTCGAGACCGGATGTTGCAGAGGCAGCGGTGGTAGCGAAGTCTCGAGACGGGATGTTGCAGAGGCAGGGGTGGTAGCGAAGTCTCGAGACCGGATGTTGCAGAGGCAGCGGTGGTAGCGAAGTCTCGAGACGGGATGTTGCAGAGGCAGGGGTGGTAGCGAAGTCTCGAGACCGGATGTTACATAGGCAGGGGTGGTAGCGAAGTCTCGAGACCGGATGTTGCAGAGGCAGCGGTGGTAGCGAAGTCTCGAGACGGGATGTTGCAGAGGCAGGGGTGGTAGCGAAGTCTGGAGACGGGATGTTACATAGGCAGGGGTGGTAGCGAAGTCTCGAGACCGGATGTTGCAGAGGCAGCGGTGGTAGCGAAGTCTCGAGACGGGATGTTGCAGAGGCAGGGGTGGTAGCGAAGTCTCGAGACCGGATGTTGCAGAGGCAGGGGTGGTAGCGAAGTCTCGAGACGGGATGTTGCAGAGGCAGGGGTGGTAGCGAAGTCTCGAGACCGGATGTTACATAGGCAGGGGTGGTAGCGAAGTCTCGAGACCGGATGTTGCAGAGGCAGGGGTGGTAGCGAAGTCTCGAGACGGGATGTTGCAGAGGCAGGGGTGGTAGCGAAGTCTCAAGACGGGATGTTGCAGAGGCAGGGGTGGTAGCGAAGTCTCGAGACGGGATGTTGCAGAGGCAGGGGTGGTAGCGAAGTCTCGAGACGGGATGTTGCAGAGGCAGGGGTGGTAGCGAAGTCTCGAGACCGGATGTTACATAGGCAGGGGTGGTAGCGAAGTCTCGAGACCGGATGTTGCAGAGGCAGCGGTGGTAGCGAAGTCTCGAGACGGGATGTTGCAGAGGCAGGGGTGGTAGCGAAGTCTCGAGACGGGATGTTACATAGGCAGGGGTGGTAGCGAAGTCTCGAGACCGGATGTTGCAGAGGCAGCGGTGGTAGCGAAGTCTCGAGACGGGATGTTGCAGAGGCAGGGGTGGTAGCGAAGTCTCGAGACCGGATGTTGCAGAGGCAGGGGTGGTAGCGAAGTCTCGAGACGGGATGTTGCAGAGGCAGGGGTGGTAGCGAAGTCTCGAGACCGGATGTTACATAGGCAGGGGTGGTAGCGAAGTCTCGAGACCGGATGTTGCAGAGGCAGGGGTGGTAGCGAAGTCTCGAGACGGGATGTTGCAGAGGCAGGGGTGGTAGCGAAGTCTCGAGACCGGATGTTGCAGAGGCAGTGGTGGTAGCGAAGTCTCGAGACCGGATGTTACATAGGCAGCGGTGGTAGCGAAGTCTCGAGACCGGATGTTACATAGGCAGCGGTGGTAGCGAAGTCTCGAGACCGGATGTTGCAGAGGCAGGGGTGGTAGCGAAGTCTCGAGACCGGATGTTACATAGGCAGCGGCGGTAGCGAAGTCTCGAGACCGGATGTTGCAGAGGCAGCGGTGGTTGTGAAGTCTCGAGACCGGATGTTACATAGGCAGCGGCGGTAGCGAAGTCTCGAGACCGGATGTTGCAGAGGCAGCGGTGGTAGTTAAGTCTCGAGACCGGATGTTACATAGGCAGCGGCGGTAGCGAAGTCTCGAGACCGGATGTTACATAGGCAGCGGCGGTAGCGAAGTCTCGAGACCGGATGTTACATAGGCAGGGGTGGTAGCGAAGTCTCGAGACCGGATGTTACATAGGCAGCGGTGGTAGCGAAGTCTCGAGACCGGAAGTTGCAGAGGCAGGGGTGGTAGCGAAGTCTCGAGACCGGATGTTGCAGAGGCAGGGGTGGTAGCGAAGTCTCGAGACCGGATGTTACATAGGCAGCGGCGGTAGCGAAGTCTCGAGACCGGATGTTACATAGGCAGCGGTGGTAGCGAAGTCTCGAGACCGGATGTTACATAGGCAGCGGTGGTAGCGAAGTCTCAAGACCGGATGTTACATAGGCAGCGGCGGTAGTGAAGTCTCGAGACCGGATGTTACATAGGCAGCGGTGGTAGCGAAGTCTCAAGACCGGATGTTACATAGGCAGCGGCGGTAGTGAAGTCTCGAGACCGGATGTTACATAGGCAGCGGTGGTAGCGAAGTCTCGAGACCGGATGTTACATAGGCAGCGGCGGTAGCGAAGTCTCGAGACCGGATGTTACATAGGCAGCGGTGGTAGTGAAGTCTCGAGACCGGATGTTACATAGGCAGCGGTGGTAGCGAAGTCTCGAGACCGGAAGTTGCAGAGGCAGGGGTGGTAGCGAAGTCTCGAGACCGGATGTTGCAGAGGCAGGGGTGGTAGCGAAGTCTCGAGACCGGATGTTACATAGGCAGCGGTGGTAGCGAAGTCTCGAGACCGGATGTTACATAGGCAGCGGTGGTAGCGAAGTCTCAAGACCGGATGTTACATAGGCAGCGGCGGTAGTGAAGTCTCGAGACCGGATGTTACATAGGCAGCGGTGGTAGCGAAGTCTCAAGACCGGATGTTACATAGGCAGCGGCGGTAGTGAAGTCTCGAGACCGGATGTTACATAGGCAGCGGTGGTAGCGAAGTCTCGAGACCGGATGTTACATAGGCAGCGGCGGTAGCGAAGTCTCGAGACCGGATGTTACATAGGCAGCGGTGGTAGTGAAGTCTCGAGACCGGATGTTACATAGGCAGCGGTGGTAGCGAAGTCTCGAGACCGGAAGTTGCAGAGGCAGGGGTGGTAGCGAAGTCTCGAGACCGGATGTTGCAGAGGCAGGGGTGGTAGCGAAGTCTCGAGACCGGATGTTGCAGAGGCAGGGGTGGTAGCGAAGTCTCGAGACCGGATGTTGCATAGGCAGCGGCGGTAGTGAAGTCTAGACCGAATGTTGCAGAGGCAGTGGCGTTAGCGAACCCTCGAGACTGGATGTTGCAGAGGCAGGGGTGGTAGCGAAGTCTCGAGACCGGATGTTGCAGAGGCAGTGGCGGTAGTGAAGTCTAGACCGAATGTTGCAGAAGCAGCGGTGGTAGTGAAGTCTCGAGACCGGATGTTGCAGAGGCAGGGGTGGTAGCGAAGTCTCGAGACCGGATGTTGCAGAGGCAGGGGTGGTAGCGAAGTCTCGAGACCGGATGTTGCAGAGGCAGGGGTGGTAGCGAAGTCTCGACACCGGATGTTACATAGGCAGCGGTGGTAGCGAAGTCTCGACACCGGATGTTACATAGGCAGCGGTGGTAGCGAAGTCTCGAGACCGGATGTTGCAGAGGCAGGGGTGGTAGCGAAGTCTCGAGACGGATGTTGCAGAGGCAGGGGTGGTAGCGAAGTCTCGAGACCGGATGTTACATAGGCAGCGGTGGTAGCGAAGTCTCGACACCGGATGTTACATAGGCAGCGGTGGTAGCGAAGTCTCGAGACCGGATGTTGCAGAGGCAGGGGTGGTAGCGAAGTCTCGAGACCGGATGTTGCAGAGGCAGGGGTGGTAGCGAAGTCTCGAGACCGGATGTTACATAGGCAGCGGCGGTAGCGAAGTCTCGACACCGGATGTTACATAGGCAGCGGTGGTAGCGAAGTCTCGAGACCGGATGTTACATAGGCAGCGGTGGTAGCGAAGTCTCGACACCGGATGTTACATAGGCAGCGGTGGTAGCGAAGTCTCGAGACCGGATGTTGCAGAGGCAGGGGTGGTAGCGAAGTCTCGAGACCGGATGTTGCAGAGGCAGGGGTGGTAGCGAAGTCTCGAGACGGGATGTTGCAGAGGCAGGGGTGGTAGCGAAGTCTCGAGACGGGATGTTGCAGAGGCAGGGGTGGTAGCGAAGTCTCGAGACCGGATGTTACATAGGCAGGGGTGGTAGCGAAGTCTCGAGACCGGATGTTACATAGGCAGCGGTGGTAGCGAAGTCTCGACACCGGATGTTACATAGGCAGGGGTGGTAGCGAAGTCTCGAGACCGGATGTTACATAGGCAGCGGTGGTAGCGAAGTCTCGACACCGGATGTTACATAGGCAGGGGTGGTAGCGAAGTCTCGAGACCGGATGTTGCAGAGGCAGGGGTGGTAGCGAAGTCTCGAGACCGGATGTTGCAGAGGCAGGGGTGGTAGCGAAGTCTCGAGACCGGATGTTGCAGAGGCAGGGGTGGTAGCGAAGTCTCGACACCGGATGTTGCAGAAGCAGCGGCGTTAGCGAACCCTCGAGAGCCGATGTTGCAGAAGCAGCGGCGGTAGCGAAGTCTCGAGACCGGATGTTGCAGAGGCAGGGGCGGTAGCGAAGTCTCGAGACCGGATGTTGCAGAGGCAGGGGCGGTAGCGAAGTCTCGAGAGCCGATGTTGCAGAGGCAGGGGCGGTAGCGAAGTCTCGAGACGGGATGTTGCAGAAGCAGCGGCAGTAGCGAACCCTCGAGACCGGATGTTGCAGAGGCAGCGGCGGTAGTGAAGTCTCCAGACCGGATGTTGCAGAGGCAGGGGCGGTAGCGAAGTCTCGAGACCGGATGTTGCAGAGGCAGGGGCGGTAGCGAAGTCTCGAGACGGGATGTTGCAGAAGCAGCGGCAGTAGCGAACCCTCGAGACCGGATGTTGCAGAGGCAGTGGCGGTAGTGAAGTCTAGACCGAATGTTGCAGAGGCAGTGGCGTTAGCGAACCCTCGAGACTGGATGTTGCAGAGGCAGTGGCGGTAGTGAGGTCTAGACCGAATGTTGCAGAAGCAGCGGTGGTAGTGAAGTCTCGAGACCGGATGTTGCAGAGGCAGTGGCGTTAGCGAACCCTTGAGACCGGATGTCGTAGAGGCAGTGGCGTTAGCGAACCCTTGAGACCGGATGTTGCAGAGGCAGTGGCGTTAGCGAACCCTTGAGACCGGATGTCGCAGAGGCAGTGGCGTTAGCGAACCCTTGAGACCGGATGTTGCAGAGGCAGTGGCGGTAGCGAACCCTTGAGACCGGATGTTGCAGAGGCAGTGGCGGTAGCGAACCCTTGAGACCGGATGTCGCAGAGGCAGTGGCGTTAGCGAACCCTTGAGACCGGATGTCGCAGAGGCAGCGGCGTTAGCGAACCCTTGAGACCGGATGTCGCAGAGGCAGTGGCGTTTGCGAACCCTTGAGACCGGATGTCGCAGAGGCAGTGGCGTTAGCGAACCCTTGAGACCGGATGTTGCAGAGGCAGTGGCGTTAGCGAACACTTGAGACCGGATGTTGCAGAGGCAGCGGCGGTAGGGAACCCTTGAGACCGGACGTTAGAGAGGCAGCGGCGGTAGCCAAGTCTCAAGGCCGAACATGCACTCACTCAGTCACTATCTCACTCACTCACTAACTCGCATTTTTCCCGGTAAACAACACAAGAAGATCTCAACCTTGCATTGATTGACCTTATAGTTGGTTAAACTAGAAGCCCGGGACTTAAGTACTTACAGTATGGTAAGTCACCATTAAGATATGTTATCTCACATGAATTGACACCTCCTTGTGTGGTTTACCGGAAAAAATGCGAGTGAGTTGGAGAACTTAACGCCGTGTTGGTATTATGGTTGCTCAGGAGTTAGAGCGGCCGGACGGAGCCCGAAATATTCGTGGTTCAAATCCTGGTTATGGCAGTGAAATTTCCAATTTCGTTGTACGCTTTCCAAGAACACAAATTTAAATTCGCATTAATAGCAAGAAGTTCGGAGATATGAGAATAGTTTTCATAGGTGGTGTTGCTTCCTATGTGCAAGCTAGAGAGGTATCGGGATTTACTGTATCAGTATTGTATTTTACGCAGGAATTAAAGTTTGGGCGGCATGCATCTAAAATGAAACCAAACAAGTTAAAACCTGTTAGAATCGCTATTAACTATAGGACAATGTAAAACTGATACAAAAGTACGCCGTCAGTGCTGTTTAATCCAAGGTAGTGGCAAGGTCTAATTCATTTAAAAATGTTCTGTCATAGTACGTTAAAGTGAGGTGGAGTGTGCTATGATACGATAGTAATCTAAGCATCCATCACGAGACCTATACAGATGCGGAGCGTGCTCATTGTTATCTGCTGTTTCATTGTCATCAGACCACGCCGTTTAAAGGAAATTCAGGGGCAAATCTAAACTAAGTGTGAATTCGGATGGGAGAAGCAGTAGCAACCATTTGCCCCGTGATCCTGAGAATCTGGGACGAACTTACAGATTAGATATATGCCGTGTCACAAAAGGAAGTCACATTGAACATATATAATACTTGCGCATGGAACTTGAAATTATAGTGATTCGTTTGCTCCGTTATTCAATGTAATGAGGTTTGCACTTTCTTCGCAATTTAAGTTCCCTTTTGTACCGGGAGCACAAAGACTTCCGAACCAGCTGCGCGATGTTTTGCCCGTCCTCGTCCTCAGCGCTCGTTGTCGTCTGCCGCTATAATAGATCGGCGCGGCTGAAACCATCCAACATTTTAAAACTAATTTTAAATCCAACCTTAGGAAAGGAGATGTTGAAACTGGTCACCGTCGTTGTCCACACCTTTATGGCATTTTTTTTAGGAAACTATCCATCGCTCGCCGTAGTTCACGTTGAGAAATGCTGGCAATTCCCTGGCAGATACGACGACGGTGACGAATTTCAACACTTCCTTTCATAAATTTGCTAATTAAAGCCTTTAAAAATAGTTTTAAAGATATTGTATGGTTTCATCCGTGCCCTTCTATGATAGCGGCAGACGGCAACGAATGCCGAGGACGCGGGCAGGCAAAACACCGCGAAGCCGGTCCGTAATTTATAATGAGCCGTGTATATGGAAATTGGAAAGGGACTTGCTGGAATTAAAATGGTTATAAGTCCCCTTTTGTATAACTGATATGTAATTATCCTGCATATATGTACACAGAACGAAAAGGAACTCCACTGAAAATAGTTGGTTACTAATAAATTTCTCTTATTAACTCTCCTTTGTATCCCGCCTCGTAAAGGTAAAGGTAAAGGGTACAGACACAGAGAGGGACACCTCACTCACTTCGATCTACACAGATGTATTGTGGCTACCACCCTCCAGGAGGTAAGGATGAAATGAAGGAACCGAAGGTGCCACACAGGATCACAGCTAGACAGGCCACAGAGACACGCGGAAGTCCCTAACAAGTGATGAGATCTATTCATCCCGGCGCCAGGCCCGCCAAGCAGCCATCATACCGAAGGTCCGGTATCGCACTGAGCGCTCCCCCCCAACCCGACGAAGGACATGGGCCGGCCAAATGCCACCTAGCGCCAAGAACAGCAGTTACCATGCGCAGTCATCCACGCCATCTGCCCGACACTGCCAACACTACGCGCCTGGAAGTACACCTGAAAGATGATAAGGAAATGGAATGAAGGGAAATGATGGAAAGGAAACTGTGGTATGAAATAATGTACCCAGCATTCGCCTAAGTGACATGGGGAAACCACGGGAAAACCCATATCAGAGTGCGCGGCCACTGGGATCGAACCCGCGACCTCCCGAATGCGGGCCATAGACGTTACCACCTGAGCCATCCCGCTCAGTCATGCCTGCCTCATACCAAACAAACTTTTTGGTCGAAATGCAACTTCTGTGCCTTAGAAGAAACTAGAATGCCACAAATGAGTAATGAAAGGAGAGAAACTAGTTCAAGCCGCATGCAAACCAGCTGTAACAAGTGGTGCTAAGTTGAAAAAGATCCGATTTGGTTGTTTTAGGAACAGATTGTACTTATCTTCAATTTGAAAGCCGCGAATTAAGAGAACAGCGCAGCTTTGTAATGCATAATTTTCTAAACACCTTCCTCCCCCTCATTAGAATAATTTTGTTTGGAGCAGTTGGAGTGACTCCAATAAAGTGCGCACCGGCTCACAAAGCACTTTTGGGACAGGTGGGTCATCTTATAGGACATTTAGGACGCTCCTAGAACGTTTGAGTAGCCAATGTGGCAACCACTAATGGACTACCATTTCTACATCGCGATCGGTTTAAAAATAATTTGGCTAAAACGTTTCGATAGTGCTGTAAACTGATCACGAGAAAGAGCCCAACAGCTGAATTACACATAAAATATGCACTACTGATGCGTTACATTCACATGAATTTCTCTATGGTCTATCATTTATTAGTGGTTATACCAATTACTCTTACGTAAGTTTCGTTTGCCCTTCATTCTTTAATCTGCATTCTTTTATTCTTTTATTTGATTTACGCTATTCGAAATAAACATTAATCGAGGCTTCAGGCTTTAGAGGCGCTTCTCAAAAAATTCAGGATATATATGCAGAGTGGATGGGAAGTCATTACATTCCTTCTAATATATGCTTCATAGAAGCATTAAAAACAAAAACGTCTAAGAGTATTTTGTTCTTTGATCGGCCGATTTAAAAAAAATGAATGGTTTTTCATCCAACTTGCATGGATAATTCCACAGGAATGTACGAAGGTAACAGTTTGTTACTTGTTAGATGCGTAGAGTAAGTTATTTCTGACATAGCTTTGGTAGTAATTATGCGACCTCACATAGGGTTTCGAAATAATTAGTCACTTAAAAGATATGAAGGAATACTCCAAGCAGCTTTTTCACACGTGCAGTAAGTCGACAACGTTGCGTTGCGGTTGGTCAGGGAATTGACCTGGTTTGTGGATGTAAACCGATCTGGCACTTTCGCTTTCGCTTTAATGTTTTGGGAGCTAACGCTTGTCATTGACCCACATTCACGCAGTAAACACAGATGGACAAGACAGAGTATTTGTTTGTGTCCTTAAGAAGCACCGCTACTGTGTTTGTTTATGTACTGAGCTAGGAAAAGTGACACCCACAAAATCTGCAGTGTTGCCAGCTTGTTTTCGAGAAAACTAAAATATCTCCGTATGAAATGGTCAGAGACAAAAACGTAAGATACAAAATGTGTTCCACATATCGAGATCTGCCACTGGTATAAATTAATGTGATGACTTCCCTTCCACCCGGTATATAGACAAGCTGGAAAGTACTTCTTCGGCCACACGTTAACCAGGGATTCTTCATGATGCGTGTAACAAATATGTCCACAACAATTTTTGTCAAAAAACAACCGTTTCGCCGAAAAAAAAAATAATTTTTGGCAAACATTTGGAGCTTCTTGACGAATGGATATAAATAGTTTATTATTTCACGAACTATTGGGCATACATAATGTGAACAAAGCTGTAATGCATTTTAATCTTAATTCGAATGAATTTAGCCAAAATTTAATGTTAAAGTGTCTTACAAAGCTTAATTTCTACGTGAAATATAGCAACGTCACGGGTCACGCGAAAGGCAGTTGTCGCGTCTCCGGTTGCTTGTGGGGTGAAGGGAGCTATCGCGTTGTGTTTGGTGTGAAGGGGGTTGGAAGGAAAGCGAAGTGTTAAGGCACAATTGTCTGCAATGCGAAAGAATTTGCCTTGTGATCATGAATCCCTTAATACCAAGGGAGTACTTACACATGGTGCTACTAATTTAAGGGGAAACTCCCATTAAGAATAGAAAATAAATAAAGAGATACAAAAATAGACAAAACAAAATTAAAAAAATAACATTGAGATCACGTAAGTAAAGGCAGATGTTCCCATTCCTGTCATTCCATATCTAGTGAAATAAGCCACTCTTTATCTCCAACTCTTCTTCTGTTTTTCCCCTTTCAAAAAACACACAAAACAAAAAACGAACAAAGAACATAAAAATAATATCGTCTCTTGTGAACTGAAATGCGACTCAGTATTAAGAACTTATTAACTAATTAAGTAATAAGCAAACCTAAATAAATACAACATAACCCACATAAACGACATACTTTTTCAGTATTTCTTGTTGTAAAGTGCTTATAATTGTATTTAGACAGGATTATGGAATTTATTTCACAATGCTGACTGGTACTCGTGTTCGTTGTTAAATAGTACTTGTAAACGTAGAATATCTTTTAGAGTACGTTAACTGTACTTCAGTCCCGTATTGGATAGGGATTTGGTTTGCCATATGTCTAGAGAAGCTTCATATTATGTATACCTTCTTTTAAGGTACTATGTACTATTACTGTCACACCGGTTTACTTGTAGAGAATTTCATTTTGCTGTTCTGCTTATTTAGGCACCTTCGAAACCACAGCTGCCATTTATGACGAAATCATTAGTTTTATTTCACCCCGGTAACATACTGAAGAGCGCAATTATTTTAGAAAAATGTAGGGGAAGACTTTTATTCACTCGTGTGTTAAAGACAATTACTGCTGTTTTAGTTCGTGACGTATAATAATAATAATAATAATAATAATAATAATAATAATAATAATAATAATAATAATAATAATAATAATAATAATAATAATAATAATAATAATAATAATAATAATAATAATAATAATAATAATAATAATAATAATAAGAAGAAGAAGAAGAAGAAGAAGAAGAAGAAGAAGAAGAAGAAGAAGAAGAAGAAGAAGAAGAAGAAGAAGAAGAAGAATGTCCACTATTAGGAAAATCTGTGTCCCTTTATGCCAGCATTGTTTTACCGTAAAATACGTGGTTTTGATTGATTCATTCTTCTGCTATCTTAACTATGGAAAACCATATCTTCATTATTACTTGAACGAATGCGTCGTTTCAGTTACATTCACACCTTTTAGGCGTGACATATCGATTCTTGCCGATTCGCCAGAGATTGTGACCGCTTCATTGGTACGTAAACGAGTTTTTTGTTTATGTCTGATGGCACACGTCGGTTGGGTTGAACACAAGTGGATGGGATGTGCCAGGACTGATCTAATGCACTGGACCAGTGTTTTGTTGATGTCTTCGTGCAGTGCTTGCACACGCCGGTCAGGAGTTTTGTCTACAAATGAACAGTGTTGACTGCGAGGCACACGGCAGTCAGGTGTTTTGTTTATATCTGAGGCAGTACTGGCCTGGAAGCACGCGCTGCTCGGGTTCTTCACAGGCCGCTGGCGTGTGCGAAGAGAGCACAGCGTTGCCATTTGCACTGCCGAAAAACTTAAATTTTTACAAAACTATTAAACCTACAGAAATGAAACGTAGCATTTTATGTTGATTACACCTGTATCTATTACCCAGATTATTCTGGCCGAAGCAGTGCCTTCCAACATGTATATTTCATTTGTCATGAAAATATCTTATATGGTATTTTAATCAAAGCAATAGAGCCATTTTTGAGAAAATAAAAATTTAAAAATTTCTTCCATGTGTAGGGTAGTTTGGAGTGAGCGAATTTTCTCGAAAATCTCCGAATCACATCCTTGGAAAACGCTGAACATAAATACCAAGTTTTGTATTTGACCGACTTTTCGTTGTTGAGTTACGCTGTTCACTCACTCATACACACACGCACACACACACACACACACACACACACACACACACACACACACACACACACACACACACACACACACACACACACACACACATACGCACTTGTGTAATCCGCGCTGCAACATGACGTGGGGTTTAGAAATATTTCGCTCCCCTAATGCACTCATAATTTTTCCCGGGCTATACGTGTTCAAGAAAGTAAAAAGGGAACAGCGATAGTCAAATGTTAAGAGCTGGGCATTATATGCTGGCCTTAAAACTCAATGCTCTTTTCATGCAATCGCGAGAAGCAACTGAATAGCGACAGGACTTTCCAGCAGTCCAGCATTCGAGAACAGGTCGTACAGGTTCTCCTGTAAGGTATGTTTATCTGCACAGCACCTAGCTGTTTATTGCGACTTTATCTGCGCAGTATAGAAGGGGTTCATAGTCGTGCAAGCTTTTGTGTCTGTGGGCATGGTTTCTTCCTGCATACCTAAGTTACTTCCACATTTTTATGCATTTCGAAGGTTTATAAACTACGAATTACAATGCGTTTGTCTGCCAGTTTCACATACCTGTTGTTTATGCAGTTTAATATCTAGACATTTAAACAAGCTAACTTGAATCGACAGAAGAGGACGTAACTAACAAATTAAATTAATTGTAAGTCGCCATTGCTGTATGTTATGTATATCTGTTATCTTAAATACGAGTCAGCTGGGAAATTTAATATCGTGTCAGTATGTTGCCATGGTAACTCATTGGTTATATCAACGGCAGGGCAAGTCGAAGATATGTGTTTATGGCATTGGAATTTGCAGTTTGATTCTACCTTTCCAACTATAGCCTACACAAGTTAAATGTGTATTGTATTGCAACAAATGACAAGTCCAGTTACTTTTTATGTCTCTTTATTTCCCTTAAAATTGAATCACAATTCACAATTTGTGACGTTGAAACTCACAGCTATTCTATCATAATCTTGACACAAAACACTGCTCAACTGTCCACTGATAGTTCTAGTTACTCACTAAATCTTAGTCAACGCTAACTCACTGTCCATGCCGATTCACTTATATAATCGAGAATTAGGTACCGGCGAAGCTTCTCGTAAAGGCCTGCCACTCCAAGCTTCTCGAACCGTCTGGAGACTCTGTTCTTAGCGGACATTATCGTGCGTTGTCTTGCAGCGTAGTTGTGTGACGTAGCTGACCTTGAGCCTCCTTTGATGTACGACCGGCGACACGCTATTTCGTATTAGTTTCTGCCGCGTAGCTGAAAACAATATTGGGTTGTACAACAATTGTGGGCATAACTATAGGACAGTTTCAGCGCCGGTAAGACATGATATTGGGAAAATATACAATACTTTTAATGCTATTAATATGATTATAAAACAATTCTAGTGTTACAGCGAAGTTCATTCTAATATATTATATCGTTGTTAATATTTGTTCATAAACATTATTATTATTATTATTATTATTATTATTATTATTATTATTATTATTATTATTATTATTATTATTATTATTATTATTATTATTATTATTATCATTATCATTATCATTATCATTATCATTATCATTATCATTATCATTATCATTATCATTATCATTATCATTATCATTATCGTTATCGTTATCGTTATCGTTATCGTTATCGTTATCGTTATCGTTATCGTTATCGTTATCGTTATCGTTATCCTTATCCTTATCCTTATCCTTATCGTTATCCTTATCCTTATCCTTATCCTTATCGTTATCGTTATCGTTATCGTTATCGTTATCGTTATCGTTATCGTTATCGTTATCGTTATCGTTATCGTTATCGTTATCGTTATTATTATTATTATTATTATTATTATTATTATTATTATTATTATTATTATTATTATTATTATTATTATTATTATTATTATTATTATTATTATTATTACTATTATTGTTGTTATTATTATTGTTATTATTATCATCATCATTATTACTATATTGTTGTTTCGATGTTGGCAGTGCGTTTAAATAAGCTTGCATTCCGAAGTGCCATGTCTGTTTGTTAAGGAATTTTCCCTTTTAAGGCAAAGCCAGACCGTTATGGCGTTGCATAGTACACCATTGTGGAATGGTTGTTATAGCTAGTTGTAGTAGTGCATTTCGGTTGAATCGACTTTGACGCTGAGTTTTAGTTTCAAATATTATTTTACATAAGATAATCCTGTCCTGTCAAAATGCTTCCGATTTTTATCGAAGAATATTAAATATCAACACAGCGCTCTCTGTAAAGGTCATGCCTATATTATAGTACCATGCGTAATACAACTTATATTTTTAAATGTACAATAATTAATTAGAGTAACATAAAAAGTAATTTTGAAGTGTTGATATGATACTTTAGTATTTCTAGGCTAGCAACCATGGTGTTGGGTGTTGTACAAAATCCCGCAGCCTAAGGATCTAACCGAATTCATTCTGAAGTTCCCAAAGCGTTTGGTGTGCTCGGTCGACGAACGTTTAGAATTTCCATGTCGCAATTAGACTTTGCAAAATAATATCGACATAAGTGTTTACGCATAATTTGAGAGATGTATATTTATCCTTTCATCAAAATGGCAACATCCAAGCTCTGTGGGATGATGTCTACTCGTGGATGAGCTAGGGAATTTTCAATTTTCACAGCAACGCGGAAGCAGATGAATATGTAGGTTGGCATACTTGGCACACGATTTGTGGGGACCCCCTCTTCCAGGAAAGGATTGCAGAATCAGTGTCTGAGCTTTACGCTTCTTCCTGAGACACTTCCTTGTAAACTAAACTCTTGTTCCACATAACTTTACCTTGCATCTCTCTTAACTGTCACATGTACTATTATCCGAGTCAATTCTCCTGCATACAACAGTAGCCAATAGGAGCAGGCAACAACGTAGCCATATCGTGTGCTTATGCGTGAGAAAGACATAGTAGCATGCGCGCAGCGTAAGAATAGCGTTTCGCTGTGCGTTTTACAGAGAGCTATTAAGTGGAACTGTAGATCAAAGCTTAAGTAAAACTTGGCTAATCAGTTGAATTAAATAAATGACAACAGAAATTGATTTATTCCACACGCTGCAGCAATTAACTCTTCGCACTTTTTAAAATCAAGTTTGCACCTTTCTTCGTCACTTGAGTTCCTTTTTAAAAACTTATACACCCTATAAACAACCTTTGGTGCATGACTACGCAAAACACTGTATTGTTTTCCTGTTCTATCATTAGTAAAATCACTTGCTTTACTTAGCGACATGTTACAATCTTCTACAAATTCATATCTACTTATTTTGTCCCCTGGTCAGAGCAATCGGGGACGTATTAGCAGAAAAGAAGGAGCAAAACACTTATTCACAAAGGTTATCTACACCTCTGTTAACAGCTAAAGGTCTGCTTCTGTTCTCACAAATTACACTTATATATAATTGCGTGTAAATACCGAACGGCTGAAGCTAAAATTAAGTTCTTTTTCGGTAAATGCTTGACCGACCATTCTGTTTATATCTGATACAAGTATTAAGCTTGTAATAAACTATTAATGTCTGAGCGTTAAACTAGTAATTACTAAGCGAGATGATGCTGTTCTGACAAGACAACGCTGCACGCCTGTGATTCGCTACAGTCATGGAGCCTCCGAAGGACATATGCAGGAGGTTTGAAGCGAATCTTAGTCACCTGTCATTGGCTGTTATCGTGGAATAGACTGTAGTGAGATACAAAGTAGCTCCTTATTTAACACGATCATTTATCCTGATATATTCGAACACTATACAACTACACACACACAATACCCATAGATACACACATAGCCCAACTTATGATAAAATACATACATAATGCACACACCAGACAATACAGAAGAACACTAATTAACACTGCGAAAAAAATGAAAACAATAACACAAACAGAAAAAGACAAAAATCCTCCTCTCATAACACTAATTGACGTATACGACAAATACGAGCAACAGGAACAAGACAGACTACAAGCACATCTACAACACTTCCAAAACATCTAAACACGCAATAAACACAAATACACAACATTTAAAAACATACACCTAACACATAAACACACAGACACAATCATATAAAGGTTACCGACGAGCCGTTGCAGCAGACACACAAATTTGACAAAAAATCCAGCATAAAGACCTTTTCTTCGTGGGTAGAAGACGGGCCACGCAGCTAGGAATGACCAAACTAACCATTATCACCCACATAAAAACTACAACACCAACACACATATACGCACACGCCACCGAAATCCGTCACACGATCATCAAAAACCATAACACTAGGCTGAAGAGGGGTGTCCCTGAACAGCCAGGGCATGTTCAATAACATGCCCAAAAAACATTTTCATTCATTCAGATACCAAGAACAGGAAGAACAGAAATTACGAGACCATCTACAACACTTTCAAAACATTTAGACACACAATAAAAACAAACACACACAAAAAACCCCTAACATACAAAAATACACTACACATACAAAAAAATGCCTATGAACCATGCAGTAATATCAAAATAAAACAAAAAACAAGCAAAAAAACCTAGATCTTCTTTGGGCAGAAGCACATCAACGGAGCCATGGATGTGGAACACGGAAACTAACACAGATACACAAAATACACAAATCACAACACACTACACTACACAATGTGAACAAAAACACAATTAACACAAATACGCACCAAAGCCGAGGGAAATCCCAACCCGAAAACGAAATAAATACCACACTAGGCTGAAGAGGGATTTCCCCAAACAGCCCGGGCATGTTGTAAACATGCCCAAATAAACATTTTTCATTTCATTCATTAATATATTCGAAGAGAATTGTGAGATTTACATTTTCATAACGGTAAAAATCAAGTGCATATGTTATGTTAATGTAACAGACTTCATGCATTTGGAATGCAAGCAGGTACATGTTTACCAACATATACGTAGGTGCATTCTATGGTTTAAACCTGCCTCTCAGGATGACAGAAAACACATGTATCTATAGCGAGTGTTTATATCGCTTTTATTTCCTGACTTAGCGTTGCACAGGACTTGTACAACACCATTCAAACATTAACCTATCAGGGAAAAGGCGCAAAAAATGAATGTGGAAGGATACATGTCAGCGAGGCAAAGTTATAGAAGAGATATACAAAATATGAAATTTTAAGTTATAAACCATGCTTGAAGAAAAGTATGAAGAAAAGTATTTTTACGCTTGCAGTGTACAGAATTCAATGCATGTGATAAAAATGCTTTGTTTCATATTTTATTAAAATCGTCATATATTATAAAAATCTTCATATTTCTTCATACTTTGTAACACGCATGTTTCACTTTTTCAATAATTTCTGTTAGCAATGAACCAGGCTCTGCAGACATTCTATTTGGCCAATTTTCTGTGAGAGACATTGAGGAAGTTCAAGCCATTGTTTACAGGAAATGCATGTGGAAAAAGCTGATGTGTTGCACTCACATGACTTTCTCTACTCTTGTAAAAATATTCTTACAAACGTTTATCCCTACATCTACTTCATGTTAATCGTTATAAACATTTGCAGAAATTATTTAATTGCTAATTTTCTTGTAGGTGTAAAGGGAATATGAAACACAGTAGGCTGTAAAAGATACTCAAATATTTTAAGAGCTGGTTGCAACGTAATGGCTTTAAAATTCCCTTCCTTTTGCATGGCCAGGACAAATAAAAACGAATGTATTCCTATTTGAGAAAAGTATTTCAAAATTCAAACCGAAAATGTTAAACTCTACAAAAAATGGTATATTTGACATAAATCGCGTGTTTCAGTGAGATCTACATGCTTTGTATAGTATGATTTTGTCTATCTTTTACGGTTTACCAGTTATACAAACGTCCTTCAGAAAGAAAAGGCCTTCTGAAGACGTTCCCAGAAAATTCAAGATCTACATTTCATTTGTCATGAAAATATCTGAAACACGGTATTTTAATGAAAACCATAATATAGGATTGGAAGCTTTCACGGTGATGATTATTAATAAGAGCTTCCCAGGAAGTTTTAAAATTATTTAAAATTATTATTAAATTATTAAAATCGTAATAGTCATTTTTCAGAAAATCTAAATTTTCGAAAAATGTTCCACGTAAAGGGTTGTTTTGGGTGGGGATTTCCTTAAAAATCTTTGCATTCTTGGAAGATGCTAAATTTAAATAGAAAGTTTGCTACCTAAGATACTTTTCGTTTTTGAGTTATGCTGTTCACACACACACACACACACACACACACACACACACACACACAGACACAAACACACATACATGCACACACACACACACACACACACACACACACAAACGAACCTTTTTTCTAAAACTGCTTTTTTTCTTTTTTTTTTTTTTTGATTCAGGGGACCTCAAAATGTATTTCCAGTAAAATCTGTATATCGAACTTTTGGGTGGAATGGAATACCTTCTCTTGCTACTGGTATGCACTGGAAAAAGTAAAAATTCCTCACCACCGTTTCCAAAAGTAAGGTAGGCTGGCCCCGTATCTCAGTTGGTAAAGCACCTGTCTGCTGTACAGCAGGTGTTGGGTTTGATTCCCGGTTGGGGGTAGGTATCTTTCTCCAGCCAAGATCATCCCTCATCCTCCCCAGAGGCTGGAAGTATGAAGGCTGGAAGTGTGTATGTGTGTTTGGGGGGGGGGGGAGGGTGTATGTGTGTGTAAATTCAATGTTCAAAACCCCTGAAGACCCAAATGCCTACTATTAAATGAGTAACGCCACTGTCCATAGACAATATGTCCACAGGGAAGGCCACCGTTATGACCTTATGACCTTTGTAGTTAAAGGCGGAATATAAATCGAACAATTAAAGAAGCCAAAAGAAATGTTCATAGCATTGGATTTCTCGTTTATCAAAGATCATCAAATAGTGTAATATACGTTATGTAATATACTAAATTCATTTGCTTTCGACACTTTGAGTTTTATTCTCACATAACATGGCATTAGTGTCGTAATACTGCATAGTTAACTATAAATAAATGTAATCACACTGATTTCACTCAAAATTTCTAAAATAATAATTCTCGTTTCTTGGGTAATCAGATGATAATGAAGAACAAGAAGGAGAAGTGTCTGAAACATTTTAGTTTTCTTGCTTTTCGAGTTCTCCTCACATGAAAAAGACATAATACTTTCTTGTATTCATTGTAAACTAATGTTAACATTGCTTGACCGAAATAAATTCTTTAACGTGGTAATATTGTTCAAGATGTTTAGTTTGACGTCTATGAAAGGAACATATTTAAAGGAACATAGTGGTTATTAATTTCGGGAGGAACCATTGACGGTTGAAGTGGGCATACATACTCTCTGTTTTATTTGCAGGAATTGCAATGAGTGTCTTATAAAGCACCAGTTGTAGAATTTCTAAGGTACTGCAGCGTTCATAAGACGAAATAAAAATAGCCATGTAATTTTCTTCTGTACAGGAGGAACTTTATCAAGAAGAGGTTCCAGTAATTTATATAAATTCATATTTTGCACAGGTTAATATAAATATTGATGTTCGATTAACATATGGACACAAAGAAGGATGGTGGGGGAGGGGGGGGGGGGCGTTCCATGGGAATCGATCCACGTTCGGGGCACCGTAGGAGATTAGGAGTAACATGCTCTAGCTATGCCGAGCTATACTAATTTGAACTGCCGAGTAAACTTACATTGGAGAGCAAAGCACCGCACACTAGAATCGTTTTTACTTCTGCTCCACTACTCAATCGAAACACAATAGCATTGTTCTGCAGGTGTACTGAGGTTGAGATTGCAGTATTTTCCCTTGAATTTACGATTGCTGGAACATTCCTTTTGAAAACTGCGAGGTGAGCCGATGGCTGTCATGTCATGTGAGCAGCAAGGGAAGCATATGACAAATTTCATTCTCATGCCTCCGTACAAGAACGCCTGACAATTAGTTGACTCTTCGCGCAGGTCTCACTGAAGTTGGGTACTTACTTTTGTGAAAAATAGTACAAAATCCAAGCGTGATAAGTGCGGAATCCCCTCCGATATAAAACCAATGAATCTACAGCCAGCAGATGAGTTTATAAAGAAAGAAAGAAAGCCATGGACAATACATATAAAAACAGCCATAAGTCTATGGGAAAAAGCAAACTATTTTATGAGAAGGTCGAAAGGACGCACTAACCGTACAAAAGTGAAATCAACAAAGCAGAATTGGTGTATTGATGAGCATGTAAACAGACACTATGGCTACCAATTCTTGTGTACGTTGTTGCAAGGGATTAAAACCAAGGGGTGCTGTTATGAATATTTTCGGCTCACTTAATACCCAAGTAGCAACGAAATTTAGGCTTACCGCATTTCGGTTTTGAAGGTAATTTTGGTTGTCACGTATTAGGCCTGTCAAGGTCAATGATACGAATCCTGCAGTGGCTCTCGTGGTAGCGGATAACCAGCATCTCTTATTACATTTTAAAAAATTCGGATAAAATGTCATTTATCAAAAGGTGTCTCTGTCTCTGTCTGTCTGTCTGTCTCTCTCTCTCTGTCTCTCTCTCTGTCTCTCTCTCTCTCTCTCTCTCTCTCTCTCTCTCTCGCTATGTATGTATTAAGCTTTGTGCAACAGAGGGAGATGGCTCCACTGCTTTCTCAGAGGAAAAATTTCTCCCCATGGACACTAGAGGGCTGTTTGTTCGACGGGTCATTAATCACCCTCTCTATGCAAGTCCAGCAGTAAAACTGTCAGGAACTTCAGCGCGTCTCTGTGGCCTGTCTGCCTGTAGCCTGCTGTGGTTCCTGCACTTCATCTCTTCCTTCTTGGGGGGAAGCAGGTGGTAAGCAGAACAGATCTATGTAAGTCGCAGCGTGAGAAGTGCCTGCAAAAGTTGACTAACTTGTAACCTGTGATTTGAGTGTGAAGAATATTCACTAATGTTAGCAACTATCTATATTAAAAAATTGTGATGCTATAAAAATATATTAGGTATACCGAAATGGCTTTTGAAAATATGTAGTTTTTATTAAGTATCCCCCAATTTCAAAAACAGGCTTATCAAGAGGATTGTTCGTTTCTGTCCTTTATAGGAATTTGCAGAGCAATTCGCAGTAAGGCAAACATCTCTATTCTGTGTTTAAGTTGTACATGCTTTTAGTAAATCTCCCCAGGGATGCTGCTCATTTTATTTTTTAAGCCCTTCCTTGCTTGTTAGTTATTACTAACAAGAGATATACCAGTCTATTATATTAAAGGTTAGAAGACCTGAGGCTGGCAGAAAGGAAGAGGCGGTAAGCTCCTGACATGTCCGCGTCTGGTGATGAAGGGTTGCTCGAAAAACGTGACTAGAGCCTTTCTCATCATTTTGCTCTTTTATTATTAATGGTTCCCCAGTGAAAGAAGCACGTCATATTGGGGAAGATGTCACTTCCATTTACCTCAGAACAAGTGACGCGGTGTAGTCGATGGATGGAAGGTTGAGGGCAGATGCGCCGCGATAATCGTTATGTTTGTAGCAGGCTCCAGAGCTTTTGCATTAAGCGACGTAATTCCTTATTACACTCTTGTGTCCCAGCAACAAGAAGCGTTGCTCGACATTCTGGAGAGTTAACAGTACCTGCGGAATGGCAGCTCACTTCAAATACATTCCTTACGTGTGTAAAACCAAGAGCGCATTCAAAGGAGGTGTTGTTCAGAATATATCGGAATTATTTGCAGCTTCCAGTTTTTCATTTAGTGTTAAACATGTGACATAAGTGCATATAAAATGCAAATGGAAATAACATAAATTAATGTGCTGTTATATCTGTCCATGTTATTATGCTTTTATACAGTTCATAAATCGTGTATATAAATAAAGACTGCTAAAATGACGTTTTGGAGAAATGCTTATCTTAAACTACCGCTAAATTAGCGAGTTGGCTCCGCCCATGGTGGAACGATAAACTGCCCAAGTGGAGCGTGGTTACGGATGAGAAAGTAACATCTACTCGCTCGCAGTTGTTGACAATTTAGTATTGGTCTCTTATGTGTATTTACGGTGTCGCTGAGATTGGATTGGTGGCTTACTTACTTGTGATATAAACCAGAAAACAGCTCAGATGCATAATAAATAGAGCTTTGTACTGCAAAAGAATTATTTAAAGGAATCCTGAAACCAAATGTGTACAAACTCAGGAACACGAAGAAGAAAATGTGCCAGTAACACTTAATGATATATCGGCACAAAAGTGAATATCTTAGGGTGGGCTTAAATATGTTGTGGGTAACGCAACATTTCAACACATTGATCAGTATCCCGGCTTAGGAATACAACAAAATTAATGCCAACTGACATCAAACACTGGTTTGTACTGTGTCAACAGGGAATTCATTTCTGATTTGCATAAAACTCTGATTTGTTGCCAATATAATAGAAAGCATATTTTTAAAATGCATGGAAATTTGTTCACCTGATAAACAAAATCAAAACAACGGTGGAATCACTAATGAGGCAAACGAAAACAAGAAGGAAATAACTTCTATAATTTTCCAGGAAGTAGATAATAAGAGCGTTGGTTAGGACGAGAGCTTATACAAGAATAAGGGGATGGAATAAAACAATACAAATATTGACACCTAACTTAAAAAGAAAAATCACAAAGAAAGTTTAAAATAGGATACCGTAAATTCCAATTCGATATATTTGAAATGTTAATGTAGGATTTAGGGTTTTAATGTGCATAAAATGCCATGAATCTGTTCAAATTGATTTCAGGAATATTCATAGTTTTATTATTTTGTTTACTGCTTTGAATGAATGCTCCATAGGGTGCAATTATACTTTTTAAAAATAAATGTTTTATATTTCATTCTTTAATAGCATCATAATAAATTATAGAAATGAAGTTAAATTATTTCACTAGTTTGGGTGAAAAATTGAAATGTAGATTTCAATTTTAGCTTAAACCTTTACATAACTTTACTGTTGTTTGGGTTTGTGGTGGACACAGCGGCGCAGGGGCGGATTTTCTCCGGGTTCTCCGGTTTCCCCCGCCATCATTCCACCAATTGCTCCATCATCACCTTTCCTGTCATCATTTCATATCATCCACTTCCTCACTCTCACACCAAGCTTCGGGCTGATCGGTAAAATGTATAGTCCTAG